>JBBPDI010073053.1:0-16035 GCA_037974545.1 Cucumis variabilis | reverse complement strand
GGAGGAGACTGTAGGATACATTGACACACGTCCTTCTCCCACTTACTATGAACATTTCCCCTATTCACCTTGTTATTAACCTATGCAAACACTTTTCAATGGGAGGTCGCGCCCAGGGTGACACGAAGCCGAGTATAAATCTCACATGTAAACTATTAGGGACGTGAGAGGTAAAAATTGTTATATCATATATACCATTTTTCTTCCACTAAAATGTTATATTAATTTAGAGTTTGTTGTACTTAGCTAAATTCCAACTAAATGAATCTATCTAAATCTTCTTATTATAACTCTTATAATAAAACTTTACTCTAAAGTTTCTTGGTGTATTTACTCAGTGACATCTTATGCTAATAGAAATAAGGTTAATTCAACGTCAGTTCCGGGTTCATTCCCAGGTAGGAGGTATTCTGTAAACCGTCAACTTAAGTACCTTCAGCCTTAGACAAAATTTTATCTCTGGAGTTCCCTTATAACCGTAAATCCTATTTACTCTAAAGTTTCTAAGTGTATTAAATCATTTAATTTACCTAGTGATATTTTATGTTAATAGGAATAAGGTTAATTCAACGTCGGTTCTGGGTCAATTTCCAGGTAGGAGGTGTTCTGTAAACCGTCAACTTAAGTACCATGAGCTTTAGACAGAACTTTACTCGTGGAGTTTCCTTATAACCTTAAATCTTTTTTGTCCTACTTAGTTTCATTAAACTAAAATAAAACATAATTCTAATCCTATTAGAATTAATGTGATTTTAGGTATATTTAATTTAATGAATTTAAAATTAAATCAAATTAATCCTAACATCCTATGTTTGCATGCAATTCTTTATTATAGGTTGACGGTTTCTAATTATCGAATTATATAATTATTATAAAATTAATTAATAAGTCATATAATATGCATTCTATAGTTTAATTAATTAAAATAAAATTTTAATTAAATAAGAAACCATGCAACATGCATAACACTACATTAATATAACAATTATATTAAACTATGGATATATTATGCTCAATGCAAATTAATTTTCATCTTAATTAATATAAGACTTATATTAAAAAAATCATGAAAATCAATCAAGCGTACACGAGACATTAAATAACAAAATAAATCAAACAAGAATAGAAGCTCGAACCCATAACCTCCTTTAACCATGACGGATGAATAGTCACTGTACTAAAAACCACCGCATGGTACTTTGGATGCGCGCATAAACAATATATTTGTTTATGATTTTTCTTTGTTTTTTTTCATCATACGTTGCTGTAACTCTGTACAGTTTGAAACTACACAAAAATGAAAAAAAAATCCTCCAAACATTGTCACTTCACAACAACTCTTGCTATCGAACGACACAGAGTTACAAACTTAATAAAAAACAATGGACTCTTACATCAATCAAATTAATAAAAATTTGTAATCTAAGGTGCCAAAATTGAAAACATCTATTTTGCAAACCACATTCATATTGCAAAACTCCCACGTAACCAATGCAAAATTTAAAATTTCTAATTAAAATTTGAGATGACTTTGATACCAATTAAAGGGATAAAAGTTCTACGCAGCAGAAAATTTTATAGAACCATCCCTTAATTTAATTTGGGAATAAAAAAACACCAATACATTTGCAAAATAATACATAAACTAATTTTCTTATTATAACTTAAAGGCTAAGCATGTTTTCCAATTATAGATTAGAGAAAGAAAAAGTTACTTAATTTGACGTCTCTGAATCTACTAAAACTTCAAATTGGGACACCATCCATCGGAGACCTTTCTATCTTATAGGATAAGATTGATTTATGGGAACCAATTGGGATGGAAAAAAGTTTAAAGAGAAACTATTTTTTTTTTGCAGAGAGGAAAAACATTGACTTAATTAAATGATTAAGAAAAAATGTTTTTCTTCTACATATTTATAACTCTCTTTCCTTGATGGAGTACGAGAGAATCATGAGATTCTATTAATTTAAAAATATTAATTTAATAAAAATTTCAAATCTCTTAATTAATTAATTAATCAATTAATAATTAATTAAATCATATTTAATCAATATTTCATTTAAATCTTATTTAATGAATACCTCTCTATTATCTTATAGTTTTAAATTAATTTAATTAAATAAAATTAAGCTAAACTATTAATTAATTCTCCAAATAATTAATAGCTCAAATAAATATCTTATATTTAACTTAAATTAAATTTGAATCATATTCAAATATAAATTTATCTTATAACCAATAATTACAATATGAATCTAATTCACCTTAAATTAATATTTGAGCTTATGCAAATATTTTATCTCTCATAATTTAATTTTGAATCATATCCAAAATTAAATTTATACAATAAAGTTTGATTAAAACATATGAACTTTATATTATAATGTATCACCATACATTATACTAATTTCCAAAGTAAATTTGAACATTTCAAATTACAATAAATATAAATAATTCTCATTAACCTTTACGAAGATAGGAAGGAGACATAATGGACCTACAGATCAGAAGCTCCAACGATATGAGATTAATTGGCTAAACTCATTAACCATATTAATCAATATTTATTAATTGTGTGTACACAATACTAAAGACTCAAAGCTAAACTCTTCTCACTATAGATATATTTATGTGTCTATGGATATAAACCGATAATAGTAAGTTAGTCCTTCACGAGTACTTATAACACTAGCTAGGTCAAATTACCGTTTTACCCATGGGTACCTTTAGTTTTTAAATACCAGTGCTGCTCTAATGAATAATATGTTTATGGTCTAACCAATAAATAGAAACTCCTTTCATGCCATAGAGAGAGTTAGACCCTTTATTCAACTCTCGGAGACACCATTTAAGTGAACACTCATCTACTTACCCTAAAGGAGTGAATTCCATCTTGTGTAATTATGTTTTGAGCTTCTCACTCGGTTTTGTTCCCAAAATGAGAAACATATTGAGTCGGTAATTTGACCACTCTGACTTGTACAAATCAAAGAATAATTTCTCACGAACAAGAGTTCATAATACACTCAAGATTAAGACTAAGTAACCTAGGTCATCCTAATGAAATAGAAACCTAACTAATTAACGAAGTTACATCTACTGGTTACTATTTTGTGGTCCAATCTTATGTAAGCTCATTGCATAGGATACCGTCACTCATATGTCATCTACATGAACGCGTTGGATCATTGCGTTTGTATCAAATTGAAAGTGAGAAGTATCTATAGTGTTACCAGGACAAGGTACCTAGCCTTATCCCTATACTATAGACCCTTTAAGCTGATCTCGAACATTGATCTCTGTGTGTCTCTACATACTTTTCAAGACTAATCAAACAACTTAGGATGTAAGTTTATTAGATTTGGATTATTAAGACAAAACTAATAATGTAATCAATAACATCTAGTGAAATTATAACACTTTATTAATAACGATCAATTGATTATATTTACAATCTACAAGTTTTAAGACATAAACTCTAACACCTTCAATGTTGAAAGAGTTCTTCAACATGAAATATTCTACTGCACGAAATATAATTGAATGAGCATTCAGTGTATTGAAGGGTCGATGGGCAATCCTGCTTGGAAAGTGGTACTATCCTGTATAAGTCCAATGTCGCACGATACTTGCATGCTGTCTATTGCACAACATCATCAATAGAGAGATAATGAACATTAATATATCAGATGACATAGATGAGGGTGATTCAACCCACACGACAACGACCAGGGACGATATACACTACATAGAGACCTCCAACGAATGAAGTTAATGTAGGGACGAGCTTGTAGAAAAAATGTTCAGGGACTGGGAGTTATGTAACCAGTAGCACACTTTGTGTAGCCAAAGTGAATGTTTTACGTTTAATTTGATTGTTAACGATACCCAATTTTTTTTTGTTTTTTCATACTTTTTGAATTTCTGTTAGCGAATGTATTTATTTAGCAACGAAATGAATGACAAACTGGAAGTTCCCTAGGAGCACAATGTATTATGTTTTTATATAGCTGATGCTCTTAGTAGGAAGGTATCACATTCTGCAGTGCTCATTACTAGGCAGACTCCTTTGCACAGAGACCTTAAGAGTGTTGAGATTGCAGTTTCAATAGGGGAAGTTACCTCACAGTTAGCTCAGTTGTCAGTACAGCCTACTTTGAGGTAGAGGATCATTATTGCCCAACTCACGATTCTTATTTAATTGATAAACGATGTTTAGTAGAAGCAAGGCAAGTTAAGAAGTTTTCTATAGCCTCTGATCATGGACTTATGTTTGGGAGATGGTTATGTGTTGCATCAAACAATACAGTTAAAACAGAGCTATTGACTAAGGCCTATAGTTCTTCATTTTCTATGCATCCAGGCAGTACAAAGATGTACCAAGATTTGAAGCGAGTTTACTAGTGGAGAAATATGAAAAGAAAGAATGGCTGACTTTTTCAGTAAGTTTCTGGTGTGCCAGCAGGTATAGGCACCAAGACAGAAGCCAACAGGTTTGTTACAACCTTTGAGTGTGTCAAAGTGGAAGTGAGAGAATGTGTCTATGAACTTCATTTTAGGACTGCCTAGGACCCTGAAGGGTTATACAATGATATGGGTTATTGTTGATAGGCTCACAGTTAGCACATTTCATTCCAAGGAAGTCAACTTATACTGCTAGTAAGTGGGCACAGTTGTATATGATTGAGATAGTGATATTGCATGGAGTGCTTGTATCAATAGTTTTTGATAGAGATGCTCATTTTACTTTCAAGTTCTGAAAATGACTTCAGGCTGCCATAGACACAAGATTAGACTTTAGTACAACTTTCCACTCTCAAATTGATGGTCAGACAAAGCGTTTGAACCAGATTCTTAAGGATATGTTAAAAGCTTGTGTGTTAGAGTTTGCAAGGAGTTGGGACTTCCATCTACATTTAATGGAGTTTGCTTATAATAACAATTATTAGGCTTCCATTGGTATGACACCGTTTGAAGCTTTGTATGATAAGTGTTATAGATCCCCTGTTTGTTGAGATGAGGTGGGTGAGCAGAGGATGTTAGGCTCTGATCTAGTTTAGGCCACCAATAAGGCCATACAGAAGATTAAAGCCCGCATGTTGACAACGTAGAGTAGACAGAAGAATTACGTCGATGAAGGGCATAAGGATATTGAGTTCGATACATTAGGCATGGTTTTTTTTAAGGTAACACCTATGAAGGGTGTTTTGAGGTTTGAGAAGAAGGAAAAATTGAGTCCATGTTTTGTAGGGCCATTTGAGATTCTTAATTGGATTGGCCTTGTAGCTTATTGTTTGGCATTGCCTCCGTCACTATCAACAATTTATGATGTGTTCCATGTCTCCATGCTAAGGAAGTATGTAGTAGATCCTTCACATATAGTTGATTATGTGCCATTACAAATTAATGAGAACTTGAGCTATGAGGAGCAGTCGGCAAGATTTTTGCAAAGGAAGTTAAGCTACTTCGTAACAGAGGAATTGGATTGGTTAAGGTTCTATGGCAAAACCACGAGGTTAAAGAAGCTACTTGGGAGAGAGGACAACATGAGAGCTCATTATCCTGAGCTATTCGAGGATTAAAACTTTCAAGGACGAAAGTTTCTCAAAGGAGGGGAGATTGTAACACCCCAAAGTGTAAGGTAATTTTAAATTTTTTTATCTTAGTAATTTACTTTATGTTGGAATTATGTTGGGTGTTATTTTAAGTTTTGTGAAATGATATTGGTTATATTTTTTTCTAGATGGAAATAATTGTATTGAGAAAATATAGTTATTTGGAAAGATATTGTTAAGGTATTATTTTTTAGTTTTGGGGAAAATAAAAGGAGGAAAAGATGGTTGGTGGGGATATTAATGAAGAAAGAGAGTATGTTAATTGAGTTATTTTTGGAAAAGGAATAAGAAAAAGGAAATTAAAAATAATTCCATTTGTTATTAAATAATGGAACCTTGTAGATCGTGCCATCATGTTCTCCATTTTTCCTCTCTTCCTTCACGTTAAAACCCTAGTCTCCGCCCCTCTTCACTGTGCATCTTCGACAGTCGTGAATCCTACGACTGATGCAACTCCTCTGCACGACGACGATCGCTCAAACAAAGTCGTTGCACTGTATTTCTTCTCCACTTCGTGTCTCTGTCTGTCAGTTTTAGCCACATCGTTCCTACTGTGTCAGACCACTATCTTGGTTCGGTCTGTCCCTCCGTTCGTCAGTCGTAGCTCCATCGCAAGCCGTGTTTCTAGTCCAAGTCAGTCGACCATCTCCTCACGCACGTACAGCTGCACTTGAGTCATCCCTATGAGCTGCACGCCTACCTAGCCGAGTGTGAGCCACACGCACCAGATTCCTTCCTTCTAAGTCATTCACCCGTTGAGCCGACCCCTTTCACGAGTTGTTTACTTGTAATGAGACAATTGTAGCCAATCCCCTACTTTTGATCATTTTTTTTGTGAGTATTTGATTGGGTTTTGGTATACCCATCAAATAACAATTTATTTGATGTAAGCAACTTAATTTTTGATTAAGATGACTTTTTCTTAAGTTGGATTTTGTTCTTTGAAGGTTGAATTCGCTTTTGGAGGAATTGAATTTTGAAATTTCTTCCAACCAAAGTTCAATTCGAATTTAACCTTAACTTTGGGTAAGTTGACTTGAGTGATTTGGGGTCAGTAGCAAATTGCTAAATTATTAAATTTAGTTATTATTTTTCTTGTTGTCTATTACTAATTCTTAGGAGAATTGGGATATTGGGATTTTGACTGTCTGCGAGGATTTTAATTTAGCTAATTTACAAGTAAGAGATTCTCCTATTAACCCTAACATTAAAAGCTACATGTATGTTTTTTATTATGCAGTAAAGTAGCCATTATGACTGAGATATTATGACTATGATACATTATGATTGAGGCATGCTATGATTAGATATGCTATGGTTGAGTTATGTTTGACTGACTATAAATTTATGTTATAATATATATGTATAGGCTATGGTGTTCTGCTAGGTCTACCTGTTAGAGTGTACCATATAGGTGTCCCTTGGGTTCGCAGCCTATGTATGCATGTGTGGCTAGTTTTGATGTTGATTCGACGGAATCACTTACAGTTCAACTCTCCTTTAAGGTGATTCCTTTGAGTTCACCGAGAGCTCAAATGTGTTCCTACGAGACCACTGGATAGTGTGTGTTTGGGAGCACAATAGTATGCGATACTTTATTACATGACTCCAATGAGAGGTTAATAGACAAAGTGGGTCATTACTGAGTATAAATTTATACTCATTTTTTTAAATATTTAATTTCTAAGATAAAGGTAGAGGTAAAAGCAAACTGGCGAATGACAAGAAGTGACCTTGGTTCGCCATAGGGAATAGTTTAAATTTTCTTCCACAATTTATGTTTTAGTGCTTAAGTTTCAGTATTTTATTTTTGTAACTATGAGTACTTTTAAACATTTCCTTTTATTTTGATTCAGGCCTGAATTAGTTATTTATTTATTTATTTTATTTTTTATTTATATACTTTATTATTGATCTTAAATGAATATTTAAAACATTACTTTAAATTTAGTATTTTCTTTTATTTAAAATTAAAAAGTCTATATTTATTTAAATGGTAATGACTTCAACTTAGTAGAAAAGTTGGATCGTTACACATGTCACCTACACGAACGCGTTGGATCATTGCATTTGTATCAAATACAAAGTGAGCCGTATCCATAGTGTTATCAGGATAAGGTACCTAGTTTTATCTCTATACTATATACCCTTTAAACTGATCTCAAACATTCATCCTTGTATGTCTCTACATACTATTTAAGACTCATCAAACAACTTAGGATGTTAGTTTATTGTACTTGGTTATTAAGACAAAACTATTAATATAATCAATAACAATTATTACAATAATAACACTTTATTAACAACGATCAATGGATTATATTTACAATCTACGAGTTTTAGGACATAAATCCCAACACCAAGAGATGAGAATAGCTCAACTAACGTGATAAGAATGAGAAGCGAAACTTCCTATAAAAAGTTTATCAACGACCTAAACTATTAATAACACATTGACTGATGGAAAGTAAAGAGATGATGGATTGAAAAGGTATAAACGTATGATATATATATATAAAATGTAGGTCTTCAGTCATGGTACAATATGAATAGTATAAATATTACATAGAGAATGCAAAAATGGAAGATGAAAGAATGGAAACAATACAAGTTAGAGGGAACGGGGAGATGAGCTTCTCTTTATTCAGACTCTAAGCTCTCACTTACAACATGATCGGAGAAGAAGAAGAAACCCTTTATAGACTTTTTCACCCTTCTTTCTCTAGACCTTGGCCCATACATGCATCTTTTTGGTTCAATGAGACTTCCATTCTCTTTGGTAAAAAAAGATACTTTTTATAGGCATTTTCAGCAAGAAATTTTGGGTGTCAGCACCGATTGCAGCCTTGTCACGTTACATCAACTTCGTCTTACCATCCTTGTCGTCTAGTAAATCTTCCTTACGTGATGATGTAGTTCCTTGTCTAGAGGTGTTAGTCTCGAAATGAGTTCCCATCGGATAGCTTTTGTGCGAGATGTCATTTGCGATTCACTAGTTTCTTTCTTTCTAATCATCTTGCATTAAGAAATTGAAATTGTGTCAAATAGGCAAGATGCTTATGTAAGATGTATTTCTAAATATTTATAAATTTACAATATAAGTTGCGCGTTTTGGTCCTCTTCTTTTGTATTTTGGCCTCATTATTCTAATTAAAAAGGTCGTAATAACGGGTGTTTATACACGTTATCAATGTGTTTGATGATTAGTTGAAGGTATGCTAGTCCTTCTGTCAACCATTTATTTTTAGTATTAAAAAAATAGTACTAACAATTTACTACAACACTTGAACAGAGTCATCTTGTTACGAAGGGCCTCCTAAATAGATCCTTTTCCCACTACGACGAACTTTCTTACATCTTTGGCAAACATCGTGCGACAAGAGGGCATGCAGAGACTTTATCGAAGTCAGATCCAGTATTCCTAGTGGGTACGAGGGATTTATCGCTGACGATGGCAATAATATGGAGTTTTCCAATATGTACAGTTAGAGACTAGACATGTCATTTGACGAAATAATGGGCATAGGATCCGGGCGCACGTGACAGTAGGAATGCTTCTAGCAGGTCGAAGAGGAAGCGACTAGGGCAACTGGTAAAAACTGTAAACATACTTTGCAATACCATCATTGAGTACGACAATGAATAACTTAATCGCATTGCAAACATGCTAATCTTACAACGGCAAGATGCAAGCACAACATGGCAAGAGATCATTCTACAGTTATTGACCATCCCTGAACTGACTTGAATCGACAGGTATTGTTGTATGCGTTTACTTATGCACCATGTCGATGACATGAAAGCATTCATGGACGTACCTAATGACATGAAGTTCGACTTCTGTATGATCATTCTCTATGAAAACCCTTGAGTGCTTTTTGATATCTTTGTTTGTCTTTTATGTTTGCTGCTTCATCTGCGTTGTTTATCGTTTTTTGATCTTTTTATATGTATTGTTATTCTGCTGTTATGTGAACAACAGTTTCTAGTAAGCCATTTCTTCCTAATTTTATTCAGCTTCAAATTTTTATTTGCATGCTCTAATGGATTTACGTGCTACATGTGAATGACACAAGGAAAGAAAGAAACTGGACGCAACATAATGATTTATAAACCAAATTATGAAATAAACGGGGTATGTAAAAAGAATATTGCAAAACATATTTACAAAAAACAATATGATTTATTATATTACATACATTGATATTGTTTATTTTATATAAAATTTTTTATCATAACACTAGTAACGTAATCCTCTCCCTAAACGCCTATTATAATAACACTACAATCACAATCCTTTCTCTAAACACATATTATCATAACACTACAATCATAATCGTTCCCCCAAACGCATATTATCATGACACTACTATCATAATCCCTCCCCCAAACAAATATTATCATAACACTACCTATTATAAACCTTCCCCCAAACATATACTATCATAACACTACTATTTATAATCCTTCTCCCAAACACATATTATCATAACACTACCAATAATAAACATTCTCCTAAACATATATTATCATAACACTAGGATTATGATAATCCTTATCCCACATAACTCTTTCCCTCCCCCAAACATACTCTTAAAGTTTGATAGATATGAGATTTTTTTAACTTTTTATTTTGAAACTTTGCAAGATTTTATAAAATTTTATGTTTTAATCAATGTTTAAAATATCAATGTTGATGGATATACCAAAGCATTAATTTTATAAAAAAATTCGATTTCGATGAATATTTCTGGAAAAGTATAAATAAAAAATAAAATAAATTATTTAATAAATATTTTATTATTTTCAAATAGAGGTCTTTTGAAAATACAATAAACGATAAAATATTTACTCTTTATAGAGAAATTATGAGACCCATGTCAGAAATAGAAGGGTCATTTTGACTAAGTGCGAAAACGAGGCGTTTTGAGAAAAAGCATGTGTTTTGAAGCTGACGTTGAATTGAGGAGACATGTTAAAGAAGGATAAATTGCACTAGATAGTAAGATCTTTTTAATAAATTTAAGCCCTTATCACCTCTATTAGCATGTTAATAATATGACAAAATTTATTAATAATATTAGACAAATAAAAAATAGGGACATTTTTTAAAATAGCAAAATAAATTAAATATTTACAACCTATAAGCAAAATTTTGGATTCTATCAATGTCACTTATAGAAGCATATCAATATTTATTATTGATAGAATATGAAATTTTGCTATATGTTAATATTTTATCAAATTTACTATTTTTACAATTTTCTTAAAAATAATGTTAATTTATTTTTGTAAATACCAAGTTACCTCCTTTCCTTCCTCCTATCCTAATGTAATTGGAATAATGCAATTAATCTTTCAAAATATAATTAAACTATAATCTTTTATATAATTAACTAGAAAATTTATCTTTTTGGTCTTCCAATTTTTAATTTTAATTATGTTTTTTTAGTATAAAATTATAACACATTTTAGTTCTTAGTTGAAAAAAAATACCATTAGGGTACATTTTACAAGATGATTGGAAGCCTTATAATTCTGCTTATCATTGATTATTAATAATTATTGTACGATTTATGATAAATAGATATTATATTAAAAGGTGAAAGGTAAATTAATAATAGGAAATTTGCACCAGACATTAAAATCTTTTAATAAAATTAAGCTCATATCACCTCAATTTAATTAGTTTGTTGCAAAAATGGTAAAAATTATTAATAATATTGGATAATAAAAAAGAATTTATTTTTATAGATACCAAAGTTACCCCTTTCCTCCTTCCTAACCTTATTGGATATAAAATGATACACCTCGCCTACGTGCTTGAACTCCTCCTCAAAATCGAAATAGGGATTCTTATCTGGATGCAACAGTAGAGTAAGCTTCTTGTATTGTTTTTAAAATGCGTTGATGTGAGTTAATGGCTCTACTTTTGTTGGCAACTCAAAGAATCTAAAAGGAAGTTAGGATTTTAGTGGCACCATTAAGGTTTGGATCGAGGAAATGGGCTCCCTTGGCGTACTTAAGAGCACACTTAAGATTGATATCTCTGAACCTTGTCTTCGAGTTCTCTAGACTTTGAGCTTCTACTTTCTATTTGGTTACTCCATTCATATTGATAGAGTGACGATGGTGGTGGTAGAGAAGGGAGTTCCTAATAAGATTTTATTGGCTTTAAAATATAAATGAGAAAAAAAGAAAATGAGGTATCACATGGAGTTCTGATCCACTTTGGTTGGACTTGAAAATTTCGTGACAATCAAAAGGTAATGAGATGGAAATTAAAAAGTAATTAGATGACAATCAGAAGGCAATCAAGTATAAGAATTATTTCAAAAGGCTAACTAAAATGGAAAAAAATTTAAAAGTAGAATGTAGTAATCAGATGGTAATCAAATGTCTATTTAAGAAAGCTAACTAAAATTGGAAAAAAAAACAGGGTAATCAAATGAAAAGCAGAAGGTAATCAAATGTTCATTTTTCATAGTGGCAATGAGATGATGGACAATGTTAGGTAGGTTACATAAAAATGAAGAATAATCAGAAACGACATAGAAATTAACAAAAAAAAGTGTAAGGTAATTAGATGACAATCATAATATAATAGAAAAAATCTTTAGCAATTGACAAAAAAATGGAAGGTAATCATATAATAATATGATGGTAATCAGAAACTACTTAATAATTGAAAAAATATAGAAGATAATGAGATGGTTACCAATAAACTACTTAATAATGTTGGAATTTATGTCCTAAAACTTGTAATTTGAAATCATATTCTATTCAATAAAGTTGTTATTGATACTATAATCTTAAACCCAATAAACTAAGGACCCGAGGCTATTATTGAGTAAAATTGAACTTTATGTAGAGACATAAATGTGGATCAAGTTCGGGTATATAGCTTGAATAGTCTATAGTATATGAATACGGTTGGGCACCTTATTCTGGGGACACTATGGATGTAGCTCGCTTTGTAGTTAGTATAAACGACGTGATCCTAAATCGTTCATGTAGAGACATGAAAGTGGGGGCATCCTATGTAAAGAATTTACATAAGACTGGAACCATAGAAATAGATGTTTTTAGGTTATAACACTATTGACTTTAATAAAACTGACTATTTCGTTTATAGATATCCAATGTAACTTAATCTTAATCCTAAGCTAACTATGATTTTTTGTTCAAACGAAATTATCGTTAGATCTGCATAGGTGAGGGCTCAATGGAGCTGGCCCAATAAGCCTTCCATTTTAGGGGTAAGACCGGGTGGGTAGCTAGGGACATAGGATGCAAGAGGAATTCATTCCTACCCGTTTTAGGGTTAGTAGATAGGTTGTTCTCTTATGGACTAAATTCAGGTCTTCAACAAGGAGTCCCACCTTCTCATTGGCCCGAGAGGGATTCGATTTAAAGGTTAGACCTTAAACCAAATGTTCAATAATGGATTAATAGGACTTAAGGAGAAAGATATAATCTCGAGCGTAAAATGGTACTTTGACCCAGTCGAGGTTATGAATAACCTGTGAAGGATTAACTTACTTATCATGGTCATATCACATAGACACAAATATATCTATAGTGAGGGGAGTGAAATTACGAGACTTAAGTGGAATAACTCGTTAGTAAATGAAGGTTGATTAACATGGTCTAAAAAGTTTAGCCAGTTAATCTCGGATCGTTGGAGCCCATGATCTATAGGTCCATTAGGTTCCCATGCTAGCTCATAAGGAATCAACTTAGAACATTATGGTGAAATAATTTGAATTGTTTAAATTAGGTAAAAAGAGAAAAACCGACGAATATATTTGATATAACCGTCGGTTATAACTTAAGATAGAGCTTCATGTTTAAATGTGATTTAAATATGAATATAGATTCATATATGGAAGCTCGAAATTGATGAAAAAGGTCAAAGATGTAAAAAGTCAAAATGTTGACTTTTGACTTTGAAAATTCAAACTTTGACTGACTTTATATTCAAATATGATTTGAATTTTGAAAAAATGAATGCAGATTCATACTCGAGAAGTCAAAATTAGTCAAGACGGATAAAATGGTGAAAAGATAAAATGGTAAAAAGTCAAAATGTTGACTTTTGAGTTTTTAAATATCAAATTACCATATTACCTTTGGAACAACATTGCATGTAATTAACAAATGGCTTCATGCATGTGAGACACCTACTTGGTGATATGTTAAGTGTGGAGAATGGAAGCTCACTACATGCAATTTTTTACATGTAGTTTGCTTATAAAAGGAGTGCTTTGCAAATGTAAAATAACACTTTTGGTAATTTTTTATTTTGTTATTTGGAATTGCAAAATTAAAACCAAAACTCTTTTTCTCTCTCCATAAGTTCTTCCTTCTAAATTCATCTCTCTCTATTTTCTCCATCGTTCGAGTCCCACAACTCAGTTCTAAGTCCAAAGAATAGTGAATCAACACTAGTGGTAGTCCCGGTTTTGATTTTGTGAGGAGATCGTGAAGAGCATGTGAGAAGATTACAATAATAGAAAAGCATCAAAGGTGAGTTTTTCTATTAATCTTATTTTGTTTCATTTAAGGATTGTAATGCATGTTAATCACTAAAGTGTTTAGGTGTAATTAGAGTAAAATCCAATCTTTATTCCGTTGTGCATGTCTACCGTTTTCAACAAATAATTATAAAAAAATGGTTAGTAGATCATAAATGATATCATATTAAACTAAATAATAATGAGATGGTAAATCAATATCATTAACGATTAGATAATAATGTACATTAAATAGCAATCAGATAATAATAAGAAAACAATCAAATAGTAATTGATATCATTGTTAATTAGTGGTAATAAGATGAAAATCATATATCAATTAGACGGTTATTAGTAACTTGTAGAAATACAAGTTATTGTAGACTTTTATATCGAATAATAAGGTACAAAAGCATAGGAATATAAGAAAATGAAGGAAAAGTAGGCGATTTGGCTAACTTTTGTATAACATAGCGTGAAAGAGCCTTATCCCTATTTTACCACATTTTAGTGATTATATTGAAGGATTTCTAGGAAAAAGAAGTGAAGCTTGGAAATTTAATGATGGGGAGAGAAGAAGCATCCGATCAAGGCATTTAACAAAGAAAGCTAGGCATTTAGATGTAGTAGCAGAAAAAATTGGTTGGCACGAAAGTTGAAAAAGTACAGTAGGACAGTCTGTGAAGCATCGTTGGAGCTTTTCAAAACATTTAATTGCGTGTGACTGATAACATGCAAAAATGATCGTTATTGTAGCCCTTCTTACTAGAATAATGAGGTTAAAATGCACAAGGAGATGATCAAAACGCATAACTTATGTTATAAACGCATAAATATTTAGAAATATGGCTTACATAAATGTCGTTCTTGTCTTACGCGGTTATCATGTTTAAACGCAAGACACGAAAAGAAGAAAGGAGCAACTCATACATGACATATCACGCAAAAGCAATGTGATAGATTGCGCTTGGCAACTAACAACTTCAGACGATGAATCTAAACATCACGTGAGGAAAGCTCACAAGAGGACAAGAATGGTAGTTTGAATGATGTGACCTCACAGGGCTCGTTGACAGAGATGACACACTTAGAAGAGCAGAATTTTCCCTCAGAAAAGTAGCTTATACAAGCACTTCATCTTCACTAAGAGAAAAGGGGCCAAAATAGGTCAAAGAAAGTCTGTCTAGAGAGAGAGAGAGTGCTTGTGAATGCTACCTAGAGAATATGCAACCATGATGAAGAAAGACAGTATTTATTGATCATCTAACATGTAATTGAAGGGATAAAAGCTTTATGGCAGGCGAAAGAATTAAAGAACCATTACTCAACTTAATTGAGAATATTAAAATACCAGTACATTGGCAAAATTAGAATCAAAATTCTAAATAAATTCTAAGCATGCATTTTTATTTAAGAGATACAGAAAACTTACTTTTGTTGATATCTCTGAATCTGCAAACCACCGAATTGGGACACCACCCGTCGAAGACCTTTCTGTCCTCTGGGATGAGTCGCCAATTAAAAGGGAATATTTTCTCAATTTTTGTTATAGCTATTGCAGCTGCTTCATGGTTTGTAGAAACCAATTGGAATGGGAAAAGAGATTTTTAGAGAAACTCTTTTCTTTTAATTTTTTTTTCATAAATTCGTTAAAGAAAACTGTTTTCTTCTACATCTTTATAACTATCTTTCCTTCTTGGATTAGGAAAGGGAGCAGGAGAGAATTACAAGATTCTTTTTATCAAATCTATTAATTAATTAACAATTAATCAGTTAGTCAAGAATTAATTAAATCATATTTAATTAATATTTTATTTAAATCATATTTAAATAAATATCTCTCCAATATCTTATACATTTATATTAATTAAATCATATTTAATTAATATTTCATTCAAAT
>JBBPDI010073048.1:0-16036 GCA_037974545.1 Cucumis variabilis | reverse complement strand
AAGACTCATTAAACAGCTTAGGATGTTAGTTTATTGGATTTGGGTTATTAAGATAAAACTAATAATTTAATCAATAAAAATTATTGCAATAATAACACTTTATTAATAACGGTCAATGGATTATTTTTATAATCTACGAGTTTTAGGACATAAATCCCAACAATCACATCCCAAATTTAGAATAATGCTTGTTCTCAAGCATCACTCCGTATTATGCTTGTGCTCAAGCATCACTCCGTATTATGCTTGTTCTCAAGCACAACCATACTTAAGGCTTCGCTCCATAAGACAGGGATATTGTGCATAGGAGGTGCAAAGTCAGCAAAGACTTTCCTTCTTCCTTACTTCTCTAAACTTCTCAAATGCGGGCAGGTTTTATTCACTATTCAAGTTTTACTTTCATTGCGTACTTCTTGTTGTGGAAATATTACTATGTTCACGGTGTGGCAAGCTTAATACTCAAAATTTCCTTGTTCATTCCCCCAATAAATCTTTTTTTTCAAAATCTGCAATGGCTAAAATTTTCGAAGAAATTTGACTCCTTTTATTCGACAAAAGAATAATTATTTATCTTATTTTTTGTGGTTTAGTGTTGAGTGGAAAATCATAGGTACTCTATGAGTCCGTTTCTCTCCTCAACTGTAACTCATATCGCCTCTTATTACTCAACTCTCTAGTTTTTACTTTAAAATCTATGCTTTTTATTTTAACGAAGGGAGGCAACATGGGAGTTGTTATTTTAATTGAATAAAAAACATTCAAATTTATTTTTCACTTTCTGGAAAATTTTTAACTTTTGTTAAAATGCCTTGTTTTTCAAAAGATGACAGGATTTTAAAAAGTTTTCAAAAGTTTTAGCACAAACCTTCCACACCCCCAAATTTAGAGATTAGCGATGTTCTCATTGCTAAAAGTGGATGATAAGATTGTTCCCAAAAAATTACTATAAAAGAGGTTTGAGGTAAAACTTGCTCGCTTAATAAACTATATAAATATTTCCTAAGTAAGTTTCTTCAACAAGTTAAACACTGAGATAACAAATGAAACCTTATTCGAATATTTCATATCACTAAAGTTATCATTGAGATGCAAGGACAAATTAACGTTCTCTAAATAAGAGAAGTCAAGCTTGCAACAAGAAAGACTAAATGCAAAAGAATTATACTGAAAGTTATAATTTGTATTGAAAGAAATATAAATTCACAGAGATGGAGATTATATAAGTGTTGGATAGAAATAAAAATAAAAAAAAGAAGAAGATTTACATAAGCACTAGATAGAAGAGAATATACAATCCTAAGTTACAAAAATAATTTTCAAGTATAAAACAATTAGAATTAATTACATGTATGTTATACACAAAAATTTCATGGATGCAATCTGTAGTAGAGATAGAAGAATTATACTTTACAAATGCGTCCAGGTTATGCGACTGAAGACAAACCATGGTTTACAAATGCGCTCATACTTCAGTCTTCTTGTTGCAAACTTAGATCCTCGCTTTTTAGCGTTTTAATTTTTCTTTGTGTTTCAATAATACTTTAATGAAATAAGTTGTGTGAAATAAGGTTTCATTTGTTATTCGAATGTTTAACTTGTTAAGGAAATTTATGAAATATTTCTATAGTTTGTTAGGCAAGTAATATTTTTCTGCGAATAATCTTATCATTCACTTTTAGCAATGAGAACGTCGATAACCTCTAAATGTGAGAGTGTGTGAGGTTTGTGCTAAAGCTTTTGAAAAGTTTTTGTAAAATCCTCCAGGGCATCCTAAAAAAATAATTTTTAACAAAAGTTAAATCTTCGCCAAAAAAGTAAAAATTTTAAATTATTTTGTATTCAACCAAAATAACAACTCTTATGTTGCCTCCTCTTGCAAAAATAAAAAGCATACCTTCAAAAGTAAAAATCTGAGAGTGAGTAGTAAGAGGCGATAAGAGTTATAGTTGAGGAGAGAAATGGACTCATAGAGTGCCTATGATTTTCCACTTAACGTCAAACCACAAATAAAAAGGTGAATAAAAAGTATTCTCTTACAAAATAAAAGGATTCAAAACTCTTAAAAAATTTTAGTCATTTCTAAGTTTGAAAATAATATTTACCATAGGGAATGAACAAATGTATTTTAAGTATTAAGCTTGCTACATTTTGAACTTAGAAATGTTTTCATACCGAGAAGTACGCGATGAGAGTAAACCTTGAGTAGTGAATAAAACTTGATCACGTTTTAAGAAGTTTAGAAACACAAAGAGGAAGGTGAGTATTAAGGAAGAATGGTGCTTGGGGACAAGCATAATACAGAGTGATGCTTGAGGACAAACATTATTCTAAATTTGAAGGTGTGATAACGTGTATAAACACCTGTTATTGTAGCCTCTTGTTTAGAATAATAAGGTCAAAACGCATAAGAAAAGAATCAAAATGCGTAAATTATCTTGTAAATTCATAAGTATTTGGAAATACATCTAAAATAAGCATTATGTCTGTTTTACACAATTTCCATGTCTTAACGCATGATGATTAGAAAGGAAGAAACTAGTGAATCGCAAGGAACATCTCGCGCAAAAGCTACGCGATGGAAACTCATTTGATGACTAACACCTCTAGGCAAGGAACCACATCATCATGTGAGGAAGATTCATTAGACGACAAGGATGGTAGTTAAAGTTGATGTAATGTGCCAAGGTTGCTATCAATGCTGAAATGATCAGAATAATAGAAAATTTTCACTGAAAAGATGTCTGTAAAAGAACATCTCTACAAGAAATGGGGGTATGAATGGGTTAAAAGTCTAGAGAGAGAAAAAGCCTGAATTGGCCAAAGTCTAGAAAGAAGGGCGGAAAGGAATAGTCTTTCCGTCGGCGGTAAAGAATTTCTTCTTCTTCTCTTGTCATACTGTAAATGAAAGCTTAAAATCTGAGTGGACATGGACAAGCAGTAGAAAAACTTGTACTCAACGAGGACTTAGCTATCACGCGATATAGAGAGACATAGTGAGTAACTTGCATCCAGTAATCATGCTCAGTGATATATCACCTACATTGAATATAATTCCATACACCACTTACAAACACTGAGTCCCAGTTATTGAGAAATAACGCTTCAAGTTTGCAACAACAATTCCTTGATTTATTTCTTAGCCAACATTTGAGACGTTTTTTTTCTATCAACTTCTTGTTGCGATTCTGAAACTAACCTTTTTTTTCTTATTATTATTAGATCAGTATTGTTACTAACCGTCTCTTGTTTTATATATGAAACCCGAATTGCAGATATGATTGATTTATAGGATGTCGATAAGGTATGTGAACGTGTTGCTACACCTGATGAAAAAGGGGATAGCAATAAACATAAGAGAAAACATGGTCTTACAGGAATGAAGGAAATAACTCGTGTCAGAAGTGAGGGTCAAAGATTGGTGGTTAAGTATAATGACTTGGGTCAACCAATAGATGAAAATGCAATGAAGCTGAAGAGTTTTATAAGAACGACTG
Organism: Cucumis variabilis; assembly: GCA_037974545.1. Classification (NCBI taxonomy): domain Eukaryota; kingdom Viridiplantae; phylum Streptophyta; class Magnoliopsida; order Cucurbitales; family Cucurbitaceae; genus Cucumis; species Cucumis variabilis. Next base: position 12,542 of record JBBPDI010073048.1, on the reverse strand, counting down.
TACGGTTTCACGTTTTGACTACATACTCCAATTGGCCTACGTTGCTGAAAGACATAAAGGACAAAATTTATAAACTGATCGAGGTAACAATCCAAACTGACATTTCAAGTTTTCTAAAATTTCCATTTCAATTAATATTTAAGATGTGATGTGAATGTTATGTAGGGAAAATTTATAGTTGATCGAAGATCGAAGAAGAGTCTTATTCAGAATGTTGGCGTATGCTTTTGTCAATTCAAGTCCATATTGACGATAACATATGTATTGTCACTTAAGGACAGTCTAGATAAATTAAAATTTTTGCGAAGTGAGTAATTGCTCACTAAACAAGAACACTAGAATGAACTTGTTACTTCGCGATTGAAGGAAGACTTCGAAGTAAGTATAACGATTCAGACCCATTTTTCAACTTTATTTATTATTTTTACCTCGATATTCTAATTGATTTGAATTGATATAATCACATGTAAAGAAAAATAGTCAACAAGGAAAGGAGAACCAAAAGTAAAACAAATACAATCATTGAACGTCTCGAAAGGGGTATGCAAATCCTATATAGGAGTTGGTAAGTCACGACTTGTTATATTTGATTATACGAGTTTATAAATTTATTCTTTTAATACCTTTGTCATGTATGAACTTTAAATAGAAAGCGTCTTCGTCAAAACCAATTGATCGATCCATAGTATGGAAACAAGCACATATAGATCGAGGGACAAATTCCTGACGAAGAGACAAAGGAAGTTGTCAATCTTATAGTAAGTAATTACATTTTTTTAATGTTGCATGATTATGCAACTAATAATTTCACTTTTTCCCACATTATTAGGATGAACTCTTAGCCACCCAAAAGACAAGTAATGCTTCAGGTGATAAGGACATACTAACTTAAGCTTTGGGTGGTAAAGATCGACTTGGAATACTTCGAGGTGTGGAAAGTATATGACAAAGAAAAAGTACTTCCATACCCCAACCCAATTAAAAACTAATCAGAAGGACAATGACAAGGAACTTTCTGAAGAATGCGATCAAATGACCCAAAGAATTAAAGAGTTAGAGGCAGAACTGTTAATAATAATAATAATAAAAAGGTGATGATTGCGTAAGAGAATTAAAAGAAGAAATGGGTATGAGTTCTAAAGGAACATCATCCAACGAAGGATATGAAGAGAAGGTTTTTGAAGATCTATCCACTAATTCAGAATCAAACAAAGTTGTAGAGGATGTGGCTGAAGTGAATGAAGAAGCAAAGGTTTATTTTTTCCGAACCCTAACTCCCCAAAAATTTACATATGGTTGCCTATATACTGTCCTTACCATTAACTTTATTTCCTAAAGATGAAGATAGGCAAGGAAGATGAGCAACTAGTAGGTGTGAGGTTGAAGAAAATGGAGGTTAGTGTTGATCATCCAAAGTTTAACTTCATTCGATAATTTATCTATGTATATGTATAGATATTTAACAAAGACTTCTAAATAGGTTGGAACCCCTTGTAAGTTGGCATTCAAAACAAAAAAACATGTTCTTGCATGGTGGACTATATCTGATTCAGAATTAATGGTGACAAGGTTAAGGTCTCAGAAGATGTCACTGTGAATGGTGATTGTGCAATTTCCATACTAACAAAGAAAGGGATCTACAAAATGTCATAGAAAGTAGGTTCACACATATTGTGGCAACGCCATCTTGTAATTACTAACTATGAGAAGGTAATGCATTTTATTGTGAACGATGTCCATGTCGCAATTTATACTAACACTAATTTTAATCTTTGTGGTAAAATAAATCTAGGAAATTGACTACGGATATGGCTACATTTGCAAGCACACCATTTCAAAATGCTCTAGTAGCCCTATGATATCATGTTTGCTACGATAAATTCCGTTGGGATTTATGTCCTAAAACTAGTAGATTGTAAATATAATTCACTGACCGTTATTAATAAAGTGCTATTATTATAATAAATGTCATTGATTATATTATTCGTTATGTCTTAATAACCCAAATTCAATAAACTAATATCCTAAGTTGTTTGATGAGTCTTGAACAGTATGTAGAGACATACAAGGATCAATGTTCGAGATCAGCTTAAAGGGTCTATATGATAGGGATAAAGTTGGATACCTTATCCTGGTAACACTTTAGATGTGGCTCACTTTGTATTTGATACAAACGCAATGATCCAACGCGTTCGTGTAGGTGACATACGAGTGAGGATATCCTATGCAATGAGTTTGCATAAGATCGGACCACAAAATAGTAACCACTAGATGTAACTTCGTTAACTAGTCAGGTTTTTATTTTACTAGGATGATCTAGGTAACTTAGTCTTAATCCTAAGTGTATTATGAACTCCTGTTCGTGAGGGATTGTCCTTTGATTTGTACAGGTGAAAGTGGCCAGATTGCCGACTCAATATGCTTATCATTTTGGAGACAAAACTGAGTGGGGAGCTGAAAACATAATCACACAAGATAAAATTCACTCTTTCCCGACTTTAGGGTAAGTAGATGAGTGTTCCCTTAAATGGTATCTTTGAGACTTGAACAAAGGGCTCTACCCTCTCTGTGGCACGAAAGGGGTTTCTATTTATTAGTTGGACCATAAACAGGTTGTTCATTAGTGGAGCAATGGTATTTAAGGGTTAGAGGTAACCTAGAGGTAAAACAGTAATTTGACCCAACTAGTGTTACGAACACTCATGAAGGACTAACTTACTGTTATTGGTCTATATCCGTTGATACTGAAATATATATCTACAGTGATAAGAGTTCAGCTGTGAATCTTTAGTGGAGTGTGCACACAGTTAACAAATATTGACTAATGTGGTTAATGAGTTTAGCCAATTAATCTCATATTGTTGTAGCTTCAGATATGTAGGTCCATTAGGTCCTCTTCCTAGCTCGTAAAAGGTAATTTGATTTATTTATATTGGTTGTAATTTGAAATGTTTAAATTTACTTTGGAAATTAGTATAATGTATGGTGATACATTATAATATAAAGTTTATATTTTAATAAAACTTTATTATATAAATTTAATTATTATATGCTTCAAATATTAATTTAATGTTAATTAGATTCATTTTAAAATTATTGATTATGAGAGAAATTTATATTTGAATATGATTCAAATTTAATTTAAGTTAAATATAAGATATTTAATTTAGTTATTAATTAATTGGAGAATTAATTAATATTTTGGTTTTATTTTATTTAATTAAATTAATTTAAAACTATAAGATATTGGAGAGATATTCATTAAATATGATTTAAATGTAATATTAATTAAATATGATTTAATTAATTATTAATTGATTAATTAATTGACTAATTAATTGGTTGATTTGAAATTTTTATTAATTTAAATTAATAGAATATCATGATTCTATTCTACTCCCTCAAGGAAAGGAAGTAATATGTAAAAGAAAAACAATTTTTTTTTAATTAAGAAAAAGTCAATGCTTTTGCTCTATCCAAAATAGTTTCTCTCTAAAACTCTTCCCATAGCAATTGGTTCCCACAAACCAATCTCATCCCAAAGAATAGAAAGGTCTTCGACGGGTGGTGTTCTCAAATTTGAAGATTTATGGATATCAAACTACGTAAGTTTTTCTTTCTCTAATCTATACTTATGTTAATAAGAAAATTAGTTTCTTAATTATTTTTGTCAATATATTGGTATTTTGAGATCCCTAAATTAAATAGAGGAATGGATTTGTAAAATCTTCCGCTACTAAAGTCTTTTATCCCTTCAAATTTTAATTGGGAATTTTAAATTTTGCATTGGTTGGGTGGGATTTTTGCATCATGAATAGGGTTTGCAAAATAGATGTTTTCAATTTTGGCATCTTAGATTATAGTTTTTCATTAATTTGATTGATGTAAGGGCCTATTGTTTTGGACATTTTAATTTTGTAATCAAGTTTGTAAGTCTGTATTGTTCAATGGCAAGAATTGCTCTGAAAATGTGATCTCCAGATGATTTTTTTCCCAGTTCTGTACAGAATTGAAAAAAAAAATCAAATTAAATATATTCTTTTTGTGTGTGTGGAAATGATTAGGAATGGATTTTTGGTGCAGTGGTTGTCCATCCACCATTGATGTAGGAGGTTATGGGTTTAAGTTCCAAATTGTGTTGTTTTCAATTTTTTTTGGGTGCGAAATTTGGTCTATTTTGTAATATAAGTGTTGTATTTTAGTTGCATGATTTTCTAAGCATGTTCATGCATTTTTATATATTATAATAATAATTATAATATATGGTATTAATGCATGATTTTGAGTTTCATGAGCTATTTAAAGTATGTTGATATTTTCAATATATGAAATTGGATAAGCATGATGCATGACATTACTTACTTCAAAATAATTTGTTATATTTAAATAAATGTATTGTGTATGATTGGTTGATTTTCATGATTTTTTTTTTATATAAGTGTTATATTAATTAAGATGAAAGCAATTTGTATTGAGCATAATGCCTCCATACTTTAATATAATTGTTATATTAATGTAATGTTTTGCATGTTCCATGATTTATTATTTAATTAAAATTTGTTTTGATTAATTAAACCATAGTATGCATATTATAGGATTAATTAATTATTTTTATAACTGTTATAAAATTTGATAATTAGAAATCGTCAACCTATAATAAAGAGTAGCATGCAAGCATAGGATCTTAGGATTAATTTGATTTAATTTTAAATTTTTTAAAATAAAAAAAAACTAAGATCGCGTTAATTCTAATAGGATTAGAATTATGTCTTATTTTAGTTTAGTAAAACTAAGTAGGACAAATAGGATTTAAGGTTATAAAGCAACTCCATCGGTAAAGTTTTGTCTAAGGTTGAAGGTACTTAAGTTGACGGTTTACGAAACACCTCCTACTTGGGAGATGACCCGGAACCAACGTTGAATTAATCTTATTCTTATTAGCATAAGATGCCATTAAAGTAAATTAAATGATTTCATACACCTAAAAACTTTAGAGTAAAATTTTATTATAAGAGTTATAATAAGAATAGACTTAGATAGATTCATTTAGCCAGAATTTAGCTAAGTACACCAAACCCTAAATTAATAGAACATTTTAGTGGAAGAAAAATGGTATATAGGATATATCAATTTCCTATATACCATTTTTAGCTCTCACATCCCTAAGAGTTCACACGTTCGATTTATACTTGTGTCGTCCTGGAAGCGACCTCCCTTCAGAAAATGTTTGTATGAGTCAATAACAAGGTGAATAGGGGAAATGTTCATAGTAAGTGGGAGAAGGACGTGTGTCAACGTATCCTACCATCTCCTTCATTAGGTTGCACCATGAGATTTCTATTATCTGCCTGCGTGTCGTCCTAGATTGACCATCAATTCAGAGGACCTGATTATAGAAGTTGAAACAATGCAAACTCCATAAATGGATAGAGTTTCTTAGGTTAATCTTCAATAGTTGTGTTTCCTTTCGGTAGCCTGTTGAAGCATACCTCTGGGATCTCAAAATGGTAGGGTTACACTTAAGAGATGAATTAAGTTAGTTAATAAATTTTTTACCGAACAACGGTAGCTAATGACTATAGGAATATGAGTTATTCTGGTATTAGTTATTAGCTGAGATTGTCTCAATTCAGGAGAGGAGTAGTTGATTATCCTTTGATGGTTGTTGCTTTAAACTTATGAAGTATCGTTGCAAAAAGTAAAACATTTGTTTAGCTAGGGTTCTTTGATTGCTTGTTTTTGCTGAATTGATTTGATTTATTTTGTTTAATGGGTTAAGACAAAGATAACTAATATGGTAAATTGTTTGATATTTCAACATGTCTTCTTCAATTAATCAACTACTTAAAAATGAAAATTTAACCGATAAAATTTATGCGACATGAAAGTCAAACATGAATATGATTCTACTTAATGATCATCTACACTTCGTCTTAATGGAGGAATGTCCTCCTTTTACTACTTGAAATGCATCTCTAGACAAAGGCCAATGATCAGGTCAGCGTCTATCTCTTGTCCAGTATGTCTGATATACTAAGCAAGAAACACGAGATCATGGTCACTGCACGTCAGATCATGGACTCCCTCCAAGTGATGTTTAAGAAGAATAATAAAGAAAGTAAATATGATTTACTTATCTTAGAAACATGTTTAGTGAAAAATGACCAAAATGTCTGGTTACTTGATTCAGGAGCCACTATCCATATTTGCTTTTCTTTACACAAAATTAGTTCCTTTAAGCAGCTCCAGGAGGGTGAAATGACACTCAAGGTTGGAACGAGAGATGTCATTTCAGCTCGTGCAATGGGAGATGTTACGTTGTTTTTCAAAAATAAATTCCTATTTTTAGAAAACTTATACATAGTTCCTAAGATTAAAAGGAATCTTATATCTATTTTTTTGTCTTATTGAACAATCATATAATATAACCTTTTCTTTAAATAAAGCGTTTATTTTTAATAATGGTGTATATATATGTTCAACTAAGCTTGAAGACAACTTGTATGTATTAAGACCTAATGAAGCGAAAGCAATTTTAAATTATGAGATGTTTAAAACTTCTAATATTCAAAATAAAAGGCAAAGAATTTCTCATAATAACGATACCTATCTTTGGCATTCAAGATTAGGTCACATTAATCTCAATAGGATCGGGAGATTGGTAAGGAATGAACTTCTAAATGAGTTAGAAGATGATTTTTTGCCTCCATGTGAATCTTGTCTTGAAGGAAAGATGACTAAAAAACCTTTTACTGGAAAAGGTTATAGAGCCAAAGAGCCCCTAGAACTTATACATTCAAACCTCTGTGGTCCAATGAATGTAAAAGCTAAAGGAGATTTTGAATACTTACTCTTTTATAGATGATTATTCAAGGTATGATTATTTATACTTAATGGAGCATAAGTTTGAAGCTCTTGAAAAGTTCAAGGAGTATAAGGCTAAAGTTGAAAATCTAGAAAGTAAAAAGATTAAAATACTTTGATCGGATCGAGGTTGAAAACATGGATTTGAGATTCTAAAACTATATGATAGAACATAAAATCCAATTCCAACTCTCGACACTTGGTATACCTCAACAAAATAGTGTATCAGAAAGGAGAAATAGAACCTTGTTAGACATGGTTCGTTCAATGATGAGCTATGCTCAATTGCTTAGTTCATTTGGAGGCATACAGTAGAGATTACAGTTCATATCTTGAACAATGTTTCCTCGAAAAGTGTTTCTGAAACACCTTTCGAGTTATGGAGAGGACGTAAACCTAGTTTAAGTCAATTCAGAATTTAAGGTTGTCTAGCACACATGTTAGTGACAAATTCTAAGAAGTTGGAACTTTGTTCAAGTTTATGCCAATTTGTTGGTTACCCTAAAGAAATGAGAGGTGGTCTATTATTCAATCCACAAGGAAAGAGAGTTATAAATATGTAGACGAAAGCAATTTTCTTTAATCAATCAAAGAATAAAGAAAAAGTCAATATTTTTGCTCTCTGTAAAATTAGTTTTATCTCTAAAACATTTTTCATCCCAATTGGTTCCTACAAACTAATCTCATCTCAGAGGATAGGAAGGTCTCCGACGGGTGGTGTCCCCAAATTTGGTGATTTAGTAGATTCAGAGACGTCAAACTAGGAAAGTCTTTCTCTCCCTAATCTATAATTTATTAAAGCATATATACTTAATAAGAAAATTACTTTCTTAATTATTTTTTGCCAATGTATTTGTATTTTGGGATTCCCAAATTAAATTGAGGAATGGTTCTGTAAAATCTCCCGCTGCCTAAGGATTTTATCCCTTCACTTATAGGTATCTACACACATTTATCGATGAAGCCAAAACTTTGAATCTACACAAGTTCTTGGACGTTCGGTCAATTAGTGTTTCAAGTTACAAAGAATCGTGTGCCCAATTGTTGAGTGTTCAATTACTTGGCACAGATTATAAACAACTCGTAATGATTCCTTACAATTCTGGGTATGTGGATAACCTAAAATAAAGGATTCAAAGTTTGATTGCACTAGTCTAATATGCAGTCCTATTGTTTCACACGTATGTTTAGGAATCACTAGGCTTTGGTTGTAATAAAGCACACGATTGGTGGTGCCTTTTTGACCCTTTGAAAAATTGTATTGACTAAGACATCTCTGCAGTAGTTGAAATGTATGTGATACTTACTTATTTCATTACTTTCTTTTTTATTTTTTGTATGCCACTACTTTAAGTAGGTAACAACCTGATATTCTTTTGTAGGTCGTTCAACATATCAAAGAAGAAAAAACCAATTTGAAAGGTCGTGAAGGTATGTGAATATATCTGTTAGTATAGTTGTAAATTAATTATTATATTTAATATACATTTGATTTTTATATGTGTATCCACAATGTCCTAAGCAATCAGGAGTAGTAGAATGTGGTTATTAAGTCATGTGGTCTATGCGTGACATAATATAGTCAAAGAGTACTTCCATAATAGACATAGTAAGTATAACAGTTTTAAAACTATCATTCATGTAATTTGTTTAGAATGAAACTCATTTATAGCCACTTTATTGTCTACAGATGAAAGGTTCACCAAAACTTACTCACAAGGTGACATTGACTGTATAAGGTCCGAGTGGGCAGAGTTTGTAGTGAAACACATTTATTTTGCTTAGTATAAGATAGTTGGTTAATTTTTTTGAAATATTTTGTCATATATTTTGGTGGATATAATTGTTTTCCCGATTAGTGTACAAACCAACAAAATGACAACCACAAAATCTGCTTTTGAATTAAATGACAAAAAAAAGGTTATTGTTGTTTCAACTTGTTATTTGCTTCAAAATCTTTGTGTGTGTTGCATGCTTGTCATTTTTAGTTTTGTTTGAGAGTTCTGAATGTGACTCATAGGGCTTTATGCTTATCTTACAAAGGCTAGCAACTGATCAAGATGATACCTCTAACATAGAAAGAAGTTCAGTACAATCTAACGATATAGTCAACAGGTAATATTTATTTGAAAGTATTCATACAACAATAGTTTATTGAAGTTATTGGATTTGATTAGTTTTTGTGTGTTGAAGTGCTATGACTATCTTGCAACTATATGGTAGTCTTTTTTTAATTTTATTTTATGTGTGCTTAAATGATCATTTGTTCCTAAACGTGTTTTGATAAGGATTTGGTTAATTTATTGGCTCTCTCTATTGATTAACTTGTATTGTAACTTTTAAACTTATTAGCTCTTGAACTGTTTCTTTTGATTTAGACATGCCCTCCCTCCCCCCCTCCCTCCAACATTGCGGTTTCTACCGTAGTTCAAAACTCTCAATGCAAAGTTTTGGATTTTCTTTCATTTGTTGTATGCTATTGTAGTTCAAACCTATCTATTGTAGTTTAAAAGTGATTTTGACAAGAAAGTGAGTTTGGACAATACCATCTTGTCAGGTTCTATGTTTCTTTGGATGCCGATGTCAAAATCTTTTTGTAATTATTCTTCATGTCTTATTTTGTTTGTTTGGAGTCTCTTTGGTGGGATTCCTTTTTGTGGGCTTGGCTTTTTGGATGCACTTTCATTCTTTAACTTTGCTTGACTGTATTCTTCTCCCTATGTAAACTTGGGAATTTAGACTATTATTGAATTATCTTCTACCCTTTAGTATGTCGTTGAATGATTTTTGTGTAACTTTATCTAGTTAAATATATGTTTTATCCCTCAGTTTTGGTTAAAGATTTTTTTAATTAATCCTTAACATGTTAAAAAATTTCAATTATAACATTTACTTAGTGTATGTTACATCTCATCATATATAGTTGATGGTAAGCTTATGTGAAATGGTACTTGTTGGGTTGGTAGAATTTTATGAAAGGATTCAAGTCATATAAAGACTATAAGAGAAAAATTTATATGTATACATCATTTTCGCTTGTTAACCTTGAGAAGTCTTGTCTCTTTGTTGGATTGGTAGTACTTGTTGGATGCTCTTTCATTTTTTAACTTTGCTTGATTGTATTCTTCCTCCCATGTAAAAGAAATACAAATTAGAAGAGGCTATAAAATGCACTAGACTATTTGTGATCATGTCTTTATATGTTGTTGGCTTAGTTACATCTTTTTAGAAAATGCACTTACGATTTCTTGGGTAATTTGTGTTTGCCACAGAACCAAAATGCTCATCTTTCAATTCTTAAACAACTCCATTGGAGCATTGAAGCCATATTGGAGCAACTAATTGATTTATAGGACTTTTTGTAGGGTTGGTATCAAAATTTTGGTTGCAATGTACTTATTTTAAGTTTGTTGGTACCCAACGATGTCTATGTTTATTCTATCATTGTAAACCCTTTACCAACAATTGTACAAATATTACAAAGTGTGTGGTAACATATATATATATATATATATATTAAACCATTGATTGCTTGTTTTCATATAGGTGTGTTGTATAGTACTTTGTGATTAAACTGATCTGTGTGATAGAGCAACAAGAAAAATAAGACAAGAAAAAAATGTAGTAATAGAGGAGTATATGACATTTACTTTTTTTTTAAAAAAAAAAACTGACAAGGTAAAGGTATTCTTGACAGTTAATTATAGTCATGCTAGGTGTTTTATTGGCATTTAATAATCGTCATGATTGACATATTCTTGACAGGAAAAAAATGTCAAAATATATGAATTTGTGACATTTTATGATTGTCGTCAATATGCAATAATGACAGGTAATTACTCTAATATGTGTTAACTGATGACAGTTATTTATTGTCATAAAAGATAAAATAATGACATTTATTATCTATAATAGTGGATATGTGACATTTATTTTCTGTCATGAAAACACTTATTGTGACAGTTTTCCAAACTATCATAGATAGTCCTTTTTTGACAGGTTATACAATGATTGAAAAAAAATGTCAAGAATTTTAACTATGACAAATTCTAACTGTTGTCGTAGGCCATTTTTATTATAGTGAAAAGTTCTCATTAATCTTTATAATACTGATTTTGTGTTAAAATAGAATTAGTTGATGATGGAAATCATGTGTATAATGACATAATTATAAAACATGGGTAATGTGTCCTGATACAAGAGAATTTGTTAACATAAAACATTTGTTATTGTTTAAACGTTTTCTTTAACATTAAAAGTGTCATGGTTTAGATATTCTTCACAAGTAAAAAATGTCATTATATATACCTTTTGATATTTTATCGTTGCCATCAATGACCATAATGCTACTGCAATTAGCCAATTTTTCGAGTCAATTAATGATCACAATGATATCATGCCAAAGTATACGTGATAGGGACAATTTCTAAACGTCAAGTTAATTTCATTGTCTATGGTAAATTATTGTCATCGAAGGAGATATTATAACAATTTTTTTTCAATGTCAGTTGATCATCATATCTTTACAAGCAATACCAAAAAGGCAAAATAAGTTTCACAAATACACTGCTTGTGATAGTTTTTAGATGCAGGAACATCCCAATTTTGTTGGAGGGTTTGTGGTTTCTTTCAATTTTCATCTTCTTCCTAAATGAATGTTTCAACAAAAGTAATTGAGAAAAACTGAAAAAAGAAAAAGAAAAAAATAAAGTAGACAACATTAAAAAACTTTAATAGTATGATGATACTGGGGTGTGAAACTATACAATTACACATGTAACCAAGACCATAGGTTAACTAAATTTAACATCCTTTCATCTACCATGTAGTTAATAAAAAAAATAATTTAATATCCAAATTTTCCTTGAAATTTCATGTAGTTATAAGATTTATCGATATTTTAGGGAAAAAGAATAAAAGCAATGTCAAAAATTTCGATTTCCATTTCATCCTAGTTATAACTACATATTCAAAAGGAAAATTGTATTAGATGACAAAAGCATTTAGAAAAAATAGCCTATAACACTTTTTTTTTTTTTTTGCATATAGTGAATATGACAAATATATAATAAGTAATTAGTGATATCAGACAACTTTATTAGAGGGTTATCACAGAGCTATCAGAGGATTATCGATTTTAAATTTGGTACTTTTGCAATTTAGAAGATGTAGTGACATGGTCCTATTATCGTAACTTTTTTTTTTTACTATTTTTGTAAGTGCCTCGGCACAAAATGAATTATATATATATATATATATATATATAAGAACATGAAAAGGAAAGAGAACTAATTGAGAGAGACAAAAAATAAAGGTAAGTATAATAATTCTATTATATATATATGTGGGATAAAATTAGAGCACATGAAAGGGAAAGAGAAAACTAATTGAGAGAGACAAGAAAAAAAGGTAAAGTATAATAATTATATTTTATTTATATATATATATATATATATTTATATATGTATATATGCTTGTATATTGTTAAGTAGCAGCTAGCAGTTTAGTGTTGTATATGCTCAGGAAGTACAGGTCCAAATTCTATGAGTTGTAACGCTGCCCGTTGATTATAATATACTATAGTTTCATAAGTCCAAAGATATCCACCCGAGTTTATAGCTTCCAACACAAAAGTGAAATATATTTGACCGAACCTTCGTCCCTGTTCCAACCCATTT
>JBBPDI010073034.1:0-16037 GCA_037974545.1 Cucumis variabilis | reverse complement strand
GTTCTGAACAAAAATATTATGATCAAAGGGATAAACTTGAGACAAAAAATCAAACATGGCCACTAAAAGATGAACCTTTCCATCAATTGTAAACCCAAAAAAGATGTTTCCTTCAATCTCATTGGAAACCGTATTCAAAGAATCAATTTTAAAAGATGTTTCCTTTCGAAGAAAATCCTTCAAGAATCATATTTTCTTTATCATTCGCTTCAAGTTCTACGGTTTGAAGATTCATTTCCACTGCAACCAATGTATCGTTGTTCTTGTTCAATTTTTGCTCAGTGTTTGATACTTCTTTTTCATATTCTTCATTGAATTTTTCTTCACTTGTGACCATTTCCAAATCAACATTTTCAAAATATTGTTCTTCAATTTTATCTTTAAGATTTTCTATTTGAAAATTTTCTAACTGTGGTTGTTTTATTTTTTCTTTCATATTTGAAACAAATCTGTTCTTGAACTTTTGAAAATAAATTGATGGTTGTTCTACATGTTGAGTCGTTCTTGCAAAATCTTGAATGCAATCTTGAAATCTTGAGGAAACTTTTTGATACTTTTGATTAGGTCTCCTGCGTTCTTGAGCTTCAAACATCTTTTCTCGAAGAATTTGGCAGTATTCTTGAATTCTTACATGGGGTTCTTGGTAGTCTTCGACTGGTTTTTTCCTTTCTTGCACTTCAAACTTTCTTTCTTGATGATTTCGTTCAGCTCTATGTACTCCAACCCCTCGAATGCCTCGTTGCCCCCAATCTTGGATAAAATCTTGACGATTCTTTAATTCATCCAATTGCCAATCTTTACGTTGATTTTTTGAAAAATGGGTTTGGTTGGATCGTTGGGTCATTCTTTGATATTATCGCCTTCTTATGCCATCCCAAACTGCCTCAAAAATATCATCGGAGTCGCTAGAATCACTAGAATCAAGTTTCCAATTTGGATAATGATAGGTTTTTTGAGAAAATCGAGCATGGCCAAAATTGGAATGTTGAAATTCTTCTTCTGAATCACTTGAATCAAAACTCCAACATTTTTTATGGAGTAAAATTGATTTTCTTGTTTATACCTTTTGTTGGTTTTTTTCTTGGACATCTTCTTTGATCGATAGAAGTCCATTCTTGAAAAATCTTGATAAATCTTTGGTGTCTTCATTCTTTCTTGGAATTTTAAGGGTTTCCCTTAATTAGATGTGTTGTTTGGGAACAAGCACAACACTCAAAGCTCCCTCTCATGATTGGTGTCAACAAGAGTTTCTCGATCTTCCACTAACAACAGTCAATGTTAGCCTTGACGGTTGCTTTGATACCAAATTAATGTAGCCTAAGTAATCTCAAGAAGAAATCCTCCAAGAACCAAGATTATGAATATTTTTTAGAATGAATAAAATGCTTCATACAAGAGGAGAAGACTCTTATTTATAGATTTCTTTTACAATTGGGGGTAAAAAGAGAATTAACCTAGAATATTACCTAATTACCCAATTAACCCTTAGTCTTCGTACATGCAAATACTCGCAATCGCTCAAGGGGACTCAATCATCTAAGGAAATTCAATCCTTTGAGATCGCAATGAACATTTGGGAACAACTGTCCAAGCCACCAAAAGGTGGAATTATAATCAAAGAAAATCCTGTGATTAATGAACAAATTTCATCCTCTAAACACTCAAATAAAGAGATGCCTCGTCCAAATATAATGTTAGTTATGGTGATTGACGTGGATACAAGTGAAGACAGAATGACTGATCTTGAAAAGAAGATCAACATGCTCATGAAGGTTGTTGAAGAAAGGGATAATGAGATTGCATCTCTCAAGAATTACATCGAGCATCGTGATGCTGCTAAATCAAGTCATACACATACTGTCAAGAATACTGACAAAGGAAAGACAGTTATGTAAGAAAGTCAACCACAAAACTCGACCTCAATTGTATTGCTGTCTGTTCAACTGACAACAATGCAGGAGATGATTTCAAACTCCATCAAAACTCAATATGGTGGACCTACTTAAAATTGCTCTTTGTATTCCAAGCCATATATGAAAAGGATTGACAATCTCAAAATGTCGAATGGATACCAACCACCCAAGTTCCAATAGTTTGATGGAAAGGGCATCCCAAAATAACATGTTGCTCATTTCATCGAAACATGCGAAACTGCTGGTATGAGAGAAGATTTGTTGGTAAAACAATTCGTTCGAACTCTGAAAGAAACGCCTTCGACTGGTACATCGACCTGAAAATGAATCCATTGATAGTTGGGAGAAGCTTGAAGAGGACTTTCTCAATTGCTTCTACAACATCCGACGTATCATCAGCATGATAGAGTTGACAAACACCAAACAATGAAAGGGAAAGCCAACCATCGACTACATAAATAAATGGAGAGCTCTAAGTCTGGATTGTAAAGACAAGCTCACAGAAATGTCTGTAGTTGAGATGTGCACCTAAGGCATGAATTATAAACTTCTCTATATTTTACAGGAGATAAAACCACGCACGTTTGAAGAGTTGGTGACTCGTGTCCATGGTATAGAACTAAGTATCACACGCAGAGGAGCAAAAGATTTCTTGGTTCAAAAAATGAGGAGTGATAAGAATGAAATTGATGACACTAAAAAGATTGTAAATAGTGTTATAAACGAGTCTATGGTTGTTCATACAGCTCTTGTGAAATCTTTCTCTAAAAGAAAAGAAACAAAAATTGAAGGAAAGCATGATGGCGAGGAAAAGCGACGGCCAACTCTTAAAGAAAGACAAAAAAAAGTTTATCCATTTCTTGACTCTGATATTGCAGACATGTTAGAGTAGCTGCTAGAGAAGCAACTTATTCAATTGCCAGAATGGAAATGACTGAAACAAGTAGAAAAACTAGATAATCCTAAATACTGTAATTACCATCGAGTCATTAGTCACCCTGTTGAAAAGTGTTTCATGTTGAAGGAGTTGATTCTAAAGTTAGCTCATAAAAAAAAGATCGAGCTGAATATTGATGAATTAGCTAAGACGAATTATGTTGTAGTCGAGATAACTTCAAGTTTTCCACCATCAACACAACTTTATGATCAAAGGAAAAGTTTAATTTATTTTGAGACTTTTGAACCTATACTTGTCCAATTCCATCAAAGGATCGTGACGACAAACTCCCAAAATAAAGAAAAGCAAGTTGAAGATGATGACGAATGATGGATAGTTGTGACTCATCGAAAAGGAAGACAACCAAATTCCTTCAAAAGGAGTCGTCATTCCGTCAAAGGCATACAAAAGGAAGCATCTCCCATAAAAAGAAAAAGAAAAGAAACAAGAAGACATGGAAGTCTAAGCCTGTGTAAGAGGAGGACGATGATCTTTCTCCAACCTCAATGATCGGTAACTTTATTAGAATTTCTTCCAAGAAGCTTCCTTGACCATCATTCAAAGAAAGTGTTAGAAATCACTACATGTCATGCTATCAGTATAGAAGAAGTCAACAACAATTATGCATCTTCTAAAGAAATCGAAAATTCAAATGAAATTAAGCAAAGGACTTCTATCTTTGATCGTATCAAGCCTTCAACTAATTGATTTTCAGTCTTTCTCCAACCTCAATGACCGGTAACTTTATTAGAATTTCTTCCAAGAAGCTTCCTTAACCATCATTCAAAGAAAGTGTTAGAAATCACTACATGTCATGCTATCAGTATAGAAGAAGTCAACAACAATTATGCATCTTCTAAAGAAATCGACAATTCAAATGAAATTAAGCAAAGGACTTCTATCTTTGATCGTATCAAGCCTTCAACTAATTGATTTTCAGTCTTTCAAAGATTGAGTATGGCCACGAAAGTAGAAGAAAACCAATGTCCAACGTCTACTTCCACTCGAACTTTAACTTTCAAAAGGCTCCACATCGAAGAAAGATCAACCTTCAACATCTATTTTTGATCGACTAAAGATAACAAGCGATCAACATGAAAAAGAGATGAAAACTTTGAAGGTAAAATCACTTCATGAAGAAAACAATGACGAGAAGATACACAGTCGTATCCTATCACGCATGAAGAGAAAGTTGTCTGTTGACATAAACATAGAAGGTCCCTTGATCGTGAAGCCAAAACTTATTATATTCACCAATTCTACAAATGATGAATGTGAACAAATTTTTTATGAAAATATAAGTTGTTAAACATGTAAAGCTCCTTACCACAAGAGCCTAAGCTGCATGATGCTCCTAGTCCACGAGCTTAAAATGTGAATGACAAAAAAGGAAAAACTCAATTGAACTACGTTATGACTTGTTCCTTATGTTATAAAAAGGGTACATAGACAGCTTAAAATTTACTTTAAGTTTAGTCGCACACACACATAAAAGAAAAGGTATTATACTTCATCGTGATGATGTAATCTTAATAGAAAATGAAATTCATGAGGAGTTATAACAAAAAAGAAAGGGGAGAAAGGGAGCAAAGTCAAAGTAGCAAGCTCTACCTTTTCTCCTAAGCGTTATGGCTAAGAGGATCTTTTTCTCCCATATGTTGCGACCGAGAGGAGCTTCATGTTCATCTTCATCTTCTACATGTGTTGCAGCAGAAAAGAATTATCATCTTCATCTTCTCCTATGTATTGCAGCCGAGAGGATCATCATCTTCATCTTTATCTTCTTTCATGTATTGTAGTCGAGAGGATTATCATCTTCTTCTCTTATGTGTTGCGGTTAAGAGGATCTTCATCTTCATCTTCTCCATGTATTGTAGTTGAGAAGATCATCATCTTCATCTTCTTCTATGTGTTGTAGTAGAGAGAATCATCATCTTCATCTTCTTTTATGTGTTGTAGTCGAAATGATTAATCTTCATCATCTCACATGTGTTATAACTGTAACCGAGAGGATCTTCATCTTTTTCCATGTGTTGTAGCCAAGAGGATTCATTTTCATCTTCTTCCATGTACTGCAACCGAGAGGATCATCATCTGCATATTTAATGTGTCGTAGGCATCATCATTTACATATTTAACGTGTCACAGTCGTCAGTATTTGTATCTCTGGCGTGTCACAGTTGTCATTATCTGTATGTCTAATATGCCACAATTGTCATCATCTACATCTCTGACGTGTTGCAGCTGTTATTATCTATATCTCCGACGTGTGGTCATCATCTGTATATCTGTCATGCTGCAGTCATCATCATTTGTATCTCCAATGTGTTGTAGCCATCATCATCTGCATCTTCGACGTACAATAGCCAATAAGATCTCCATCTCCATCTTCGATGTGTTGCAGCCAAGAGGATCATCATCAACACATTTCTCTTTAATGTGTTGCAATCGAAGCGTGGACGCCATGATAGAGTTGATCGTCTATCATGTACAAACCCAAGAAGCTGAAGTTGAAGAAGCAGTGGATGCTATGATAGATTTGCATCGTCTATCATGTACAAACCCATGAAGCCAGCAGGACGTCGAAGAAACCAAACCAAGATGCTTGCATAGGACCTTAAGAAAAATAGCTGAAAAGAAAAAGTAAGTGAAAGTCAGTTATGAGAAAAGAAAAAAAAAGAGGTTGAAAAAAAAAAGGAACAAAATAGTTTGAAAAAAAAATGAAAGAGATAAAAAAAAGCAATGGAAAAGAAAAACAAAAAAAAATGGAAAAGAAAAACAAAAGCAAGAAAAAAAATGAAAGAAAAAAATGGAAAAGAATGAAAGAAAAGGAAACGGAAAGGAAAAGAAAAAAAAGATAAATAAAAAAAAGGAAAGTAAAACAAAAGAAATAAAGAAATAAAGGAAAAAGAAAAAGCTACTCTCCCCGCTTTTTTCGCTTTCGGGCTTCCTTTGTTTTTTCTTTTCGATCAACGTTACTGTCGAAGGATTAAAAAAAGAAAAGTGTTTATTTTTTTCCGTGTTTTTTTCCCTTCCCCCTGTGCTGTTTTGCCTTACCATCGAATGAATTTTTCTCTCAAGCAACAAATTAACAAAAAAAAAAGGTTGTAGAAGAATAATCCAATGGTAAAAACTGAAAAAGGAAATGCTCTTGTTTTCATTGAGCCATTTTATTTTCTATTTATAAAGCAATGCAAAAAAAAAATTTCCCAAACTTCTCAACAAAAATTTTTTTTGTTGAGATTGAGTTAGGAGTTACATTGAGTTGGAATTAATTTTTTTTTCTTTATTAAAAAAATATAACAAATAAATAAATTTCTTAAAAAAAAACCAATTAAATCCACGGTTGAAGAAATTTCTCTTTTTTGTTTTCATTATGTTTGAAAATTTATCCCAAATCATAAATTCATTATAAGTGAAAATAAAATTTGTAAACCTCTCAAATTTTAACTTTGAGGGCAATTCAAATTTAGATTAACACAAATTTAGCAAAAAAAAAAAAAAAATCAAATGAGGAGATGAAAAAAAAATCAAATGTATGACTTAAATTCACATTTTGATTAATTGGCAATATTCCAATTCTATCATTTTCCTTTTTAAGTCTCAATTATCCTATTAAATTCATTGGTAATTTTTTTTTAAAAATGTCATAGCCAAATGATTTTTATAAAAAAAAAAAGAATTAAATTCAAAATTCTACTTCATATACCATTTTAATCACACTTATGTAGTTAAAGTCAAGAACAAATCACTTGTATTTTGGTATTTTTTTTGTTTCAGCTTATCGTTTTTCGAAATTAACCCACCTATATATGTGTATGAATCTCAAAATGGACATTTGTTGAGCAAGAAATTTTGACCAATTAAATTCTTCCACTCATTATAATAAACATTGTGATTGGGCCAAAAAGGATAATGGGCCCAAAACACACTAAGCAAAATGGGCCTAACCTAAGCCCGACAAGCAAATGGACACAAGCCTACCTAAAACTCATGAAATTTCTCTATAAATAGAAACCTTTGCCATTCATTTGAGGGGATCTTTTGGTTGAAGGAAAAATTGAAGCTCTAAAGTACTGAAGTTTTTCAAAATTGAAGATTCAAACTTGTATAAAATTCTCAAGACGTGCAAGTTCTTATCAATTTCGAGATCATCATCTTCTGAAAAATTGAAGACTTGGAAGATCAAACTTTTCTTGAGTTCTAGAACATGGAAGCTCAAATAGACTTTACAACTACAACATCCTAAAGACCGAAGATCAAGAAATTCTAAGTTTTTAACTTGTTTTCGAGAGAAAGCATCAAATGAGTAAATATTAGAGATTGTATTCACAATATTCATCAATATATCAAAATTTAATTCCACGAAATACATTTTTTCGAAATCTTGTGTGAACAGTGACAGATAAACAAAAAGTAAAGTGAATTCATATTCCGATCATCTTCTTCAAATAATTTTTTCACGTTTTTAATTTTGTTTCTTAAATGTGCCCTCAATAGTATATAATTTTTCATATATAGAATACTACAATAATAGTGACACATATATTTTGATATATCGTGTACGGACAAAATTGCAGTATATTTTTATTGTATTTAAACGATTTCTTTAAATTCATATTAGTTTTATTACTATTATATAAAACTCCATATTCTAAATTTGTTCTGTAATTTATTAGATATATACACCTACATATTTATGATAACATGTAAGTTGTGATACATGTAGTTTTATTATTTCTTTTCAATGCATATTCGTTTCATTACTATTATTTACCACTACACATTTTAAATATGTTTTGTGATATTACCAATATATGCACCTATATATTTACAATAATATGTAAGTAATGACACATATAGTTATATTATTTCTTGTCAGGTGTAGCCAAAATTGCTGTATATTTTGAAGGTCATCTCCTTAAACTAATTGTTTCATGTTATTCATTTTCTTTTTTAAATTATGTAATATATTATACAATATATGATGAACTTCTTTTCTCTTTCTTATTTAATACTATTGTGCAGTTAGTGAACTTCTTTTATAAGTTTTTTGAGTGTTGATGTTTATTCCTTTTTAGGATCAATGTGGTGCATCCTGTGAACGTACAACATAAAAAATGCCATATAGTTTACAGTATATATCATATACTATTAAACATTAAGCATTAAGCATCACACACATAATATATAATTAAGTAGCAAATACATAATATATCATATATGCTACAGTAGATATTAAATATCATTAAGCATTAAGCATAACACACAAAATGTATCATTAAGCAGCAGACACATAATATATCATATATTTATACAATATATATAAAATATCATTAGCAATACCTTTTTCGAATTGTATTGATATAAATTTGTACTTTCACACAATATATCATATATTTATACAATAAGCAATACCTTTTCCGAATTGTATTGATAAAAAAATGTACTTTCACATAATATAAAATTTGTTACAAAATTAAAATACAATGTAAAATATGCACACATATATTGTTATACAGGGATATATAATGATCTATTTAAATCAAAAACAATTTCAGTCATAGTAAGATTTTACAAATTAACTTCTAATATATGAAAATCAATGCGAATTTGATGAAATATAATAAGTATATATAAAAAATTATTAAATTACGTGGAATATATGGAAAACAATGCAAAACGAAAGAAAATGACGTGGTATATATATTTGACTGACTATAAATAGGGGTATATACTCTAAATTACGTTGGATATATACTCTATTCACTGTAAATTTTCTTTATTAGAAATTTCACCAGCATACTATATTTCACAATTTCATATACATAATTAATAATATAAAAGAGATATACACTCACTGAAAAAATTTGAAGGAGATGAACAGAATAAGAAAGAATGGACGAAGAGAGAGATCAAAAAGTGAGAGAGAAACCGAATAGAGGAAAGAATTTTTGAACAAAATCATAAAAAAATAAATAATTAAGATGTAATTTTGATTATAATATTACCATAATAGAATTAATCACATATCATATATTTACATAAAATATTTAATAATTGCAAATCTTAATCACATGCTACGGTCCACTTTCCTTATTCGTTTTTCTATTTTTTTTATATTAATAATAATAAAGATGGGTAGTTTGGTATTTTGGGCTCTACATTTGTGTAAAATTGAAGCCAATGTTAGGAACTTGTAATTAGGCACTACTGTTTAGGCTATAGTAGTTAAAATCCATTGTTATTGATTAGTGAAGTTACAAATTTTCATTTTAAGAGTTTGTTGGACTTCTTGTGGATCAATGTCACTAGCCTTCTCCACATCCTTGATTTCTTTCCTTATTCTTCGACGCGATCACAACTTTTTCGATGGTGAAATTTTCCGTTTTCCTATTTTCTTCTCTAGCACTAACTTTGGCTCAACACTATTTTCTTTTATTCTGAGAGAGGAAAGCGAGGTATATGTGAATGAAGAAAGAAAGTGAGAGCTAGAGAGGAGAGTAATTTATGAGTGAAGAAAGGAAGCGAAAAAGATGAATGTTATATGTGGGTGAGGAAAAGGGGAGAGAGAGAGTTTATTTTGGTAATTTCACTTAGATTTGACAGAGTGAAAAACATTGTTTTTTAAAATTTGACAAAGAGCAAAACACATTGTTTTGTTTTTAGAACCAAGGTAAATTTCATATTCTCCTCAAAATTTAGGTCATCCAAATAAATTTCCCTACAACCAACCCAAAATGTAAGAATTATATTAGTTTTTTTTAGTTGTGTTATATTAAATTTTTGGGGTTTTTAAAAAAATATAACAAACCGAAAAATATTCACATTGTATAGAACACTTTTGAAAACGAAAAAAGCCCACAGACCCACAATCTAAAATACCAAAATTACTCCAATCAACACGCAATAAGTCAACCACACGCGAGCAATACATAGTCGTGTAGATTTTGATACATGATCTCGGGCATACCATATTTCGAGATGTCCTAGAATGAAAGAATTCTTCCTTTAGTTATTGAATCTTGGGCCTTAGTGGTACCGAGATAGTTCAAGATGAAATAATTTTATCTTTAGTTATTGGATCTCGGGCCTAAGTGGCATCAAAATGGCTTGGGATGAAAAACTTCTACCTTTATTTTATTCGATTTCGGGCATACATTATCCTGAGATGCTCTAGGATAAAAGAATTCTTCCTTTAGTTATTGGATCTTGGGCCTTACTAACAATAAGATGGTCTGGGATAAAAGAGTTTTACCTTTATTTTATTCAATCTCAGGAATATATTGCCTTGAGATGTCTCGGGATGAAAGACTTTTTCTTTTAGTTATTCGATCTCAGGCTTTAATAGCATCGAGATGACTTGAGATTAATAAATTGCAAGAAGAAGATATAAATCTCAAGGGTATATATGAAATTTATGAAAATATGATCGCATTATTTTGTTATATAGGCTGTAAATATTTTTGGTTTTGTTACATTTATGTAAATTATTATAAATAGAATGTACTAATTGGTTCAATAATTTTTTATAACTTCAAGAAAACTAAAAATTCACTTAGTAAATGTGCAGAAAGCTTCAACCGAGACAATTTTATATAAAAAAAAATTCTCAAGAAGTTAAAGAGTAAAGGGTGTTAGTGTGGGTTGCATTCTTTTTCATTGAGTAAGAAAAATAAATAATTGAAAATTCAAGATTTCTTGATCTAGTCAATCAAGAATTCAATCTTTTTGAATCCTTAATTAACTTGTTCAAGATTCACGATTTTTTTCAATAAAAAAATTCAATATTTCAATTTAAACAATTAAATGTTTATAAAACTTGCTTTTTAATACAAAATTATTTACAAGGCATTAACCAATGAATTTCAACCCTAGACTTGAATTAACAAGTTTAACAATTAAACTAAATCAGGGTTTATGTATAGTAATCATATAAGAATTGTAAGTAAAATTTCTAGTCCTTAGGAAAAAATATTACAAACAATTCTTAATCCTAATATCTCAATCTTGTATATTGCACAAGAAATTGAAATTGATTTTCAACAATTAAATTGGCAAAGAATAATTTAGAAAATGAAATTCAATATGCAAGAATAGAGGACTGCTGGACAAAAAACTTAAAGATTCAGCAAAGCAATCATGCTTTCGGATAATTGCAAAAGTATTACGAAATTGCCATAAAAAATAATACTAAAAATAAAACGTGAGATTCGAAGCCATGAAGTTGAAGGTGCGCACACGGGCGGAAGATGACCTGTGTCAATGAAGATTATGTAGTATTTACAAAAATGGCAGTCGAGAAAATGGTGAAGAATTCATTTTGCAGGTGTTGAGACTTGAACGCTCGACATTGAGGTCGAAAATGTAGGGGAAATTTGCATGCGGCTAAGGTTCAAACGCATGACATGGAAGAGGATTGTGTGTGCGAAAATTTGACACTTTTAGATTATTTACAATTTTGCCCTTGATCCTTAAATTACTTGTTTTTCTTCGCTTGAGCTACATTTTAGCTAGTTTTCATTGTATTGTTCTTGTATCAAAGCCTAATTTCATAATCTACATAAAAATATGAAGAAAAGGAATATATGCATGCTATGGTAGAGAAATTAGACATGAAATAATTAAGCTATTATAGACCCAAAAGCAAAGAACCAGAAGAATTTCCTATTGTAATGAAATGACACACAACTCAATGGAAATGCTACAACAACCTATCTTAGAGTTGAAACTCTTTGATGTCTGGGGAATTGACTTTATGGGACCATTTACATAATCTGACGGCCATATCTACATCTTGTTGGTCGTTGATTATGTGTCTAAGTGTTGATTTTAATAATTTTATGGATAACTCATACTAACCATTTAACCACCAGCACAACAATTGTTACAAGTACTGCCCGTTCAGATTGCCTAGTTATTTTAAATGCACCACGATCCCCAAGCCATACAACCGTTGATATAATAAGTGCCATAAGCACCTTGAGTTTTAATTTGTATCGTAGTTCATACTCATTACCGAGACTTAGGATTTTTCCATTGCCTGGACCTAAAATTTTCAGTCAATCGTGTCACGTGAGTTACCTGGGATTACCTCTAGTGCCTCATCACATTCATCTCTCAAAGACCTATAATACACATCCATCTTGCGAACATCATTACCCTGTGTAAACCTAGGTTTCTCCCCTCACCTTGACCTAGGATTTCCACCAATGTCTCATGATGGGTCTCAGCCTTCTTGACATACAACCATTGTAACAACAATGTAAGATTAGTCTTTAGCTTCTTTCTTTAGGTGATCTTTTAGTAATACGCATGCTATACCATAAGTACCAATGAAGGAACACTATCAACAACGAAATACCTTTCTACGTATCAAGACCTCCAACCCTTCCTTAACTATTCACAAAATTTTAAACATGAAAACCTTTCCATTATGCAAGAGAGTTTCACAATAATACGGTTAGAAAAATAAAGTAAACACTTATTATATAGATACTCATTTTGATTTAGTGCGAACATTCACAACTTTAATTTCATCCATACCCATAAACCAATAAGGAGAAAGACTTAACGACAACACACACTTTAGAATTTACGTTGGAACATTACTTTGTCACTCACCCATATATTTTGGTCTCTACTCCTTCCTTCTCTGCTTTTGAATTCCTCTTCTTGTTCAGTGTTTTCCTTGACCAATTGTTGAGTATCCTAAGTCTTTTGTTCTCCATTCGATCCGAACATCTCCCTTTTTCTTCCCAAAAAAACTTCCTCTCCTTTTTGCCACTGGCCCCCTTTTCTTGGGACCCCCAAGCCTAAGGGTTCCTTCATTATTTTACACATGTCTCTTTATCGATTCACCATGACATGCAACCAACTCAAATTTGACATGTAGGCTAAAATGCGGCAGAAATTGGAAATCCCTTGAGATGTAAACTTTATCTCGTTGGAAAGCCAAACTTCTTTAAGTTGCCTGATTCTTTTATCTCCTTGGGAACCTACAAACATTTATTTCTCTTTATAGAGCTATCTAATCTTGTTAACAACACATCTAAGACTTCCCTGGCACAAGTGCTTCTTCTCACATTCAGTACCAAACGCCTAGCTCCGATGTCTAATATGGCCTCCTTCTTATAACTTATTCTTATCGTGTTGCTTATATCTGTGAGATTTAACTTAATTAGGCCTTCCTCTCTGCGTCGTTCTTTTGTCTCCTTTTGCACTCTTCCTCGCATACTGTACTCTTATCTGAGTGATTTCTTCTCAATGATTTTTCTCAGCTCGAGCCCTTCTCCCGGTCAGGTTGTGTATGCCTACTTCTTCTACAGAGCATATTCTATGGTTAAAATTTTCTTCATTATGTCACTATCACAGGGTTTTTGTCGCATTGTGTGTATGTGATCAAGGCCTTACATGTACTGAAATGAATTTTGATTCCAAGTGCCCTCTACAAACTTGGAAAAAAGTTGGATGTAAACCTCAGATCCCTGTCATATAATATCGACACTAGTGTTCTAAACTGAGTCACTATACAATCAACATAAAGCTTAACGAGCTGATTTAGTCTAAATGTCGCTATAACCAATAAGAATTTGGTTGTCCTTGTCAATCTTATCAACTATTACCTAAATGCCATCAAAATCATTCGATGTACGGGGTAATCTGAACAGAAAATCTATTATAATGCGTTCTCGCTTCCATTTTGGTACTGGTAATGGATTAAGTAATCTTTCCAACTTCTGCCTCGCAAGCTTAGTCTGTTGACAAATCAGACACTTTGCAACAAACACAACAATCTCCCTTTTCATTCCTGGCTACTAATAACTCTTCTTCAATATTTTGTACATCTTAGTGCTACCAGGGTGAATTACATATGTCGAGCTATGTGCATCTTTCACTATGGTACTCTTCAGATTCACACTATGAGGAACACATACTCTTCCTTGCTTGAATAAGGATCCATCTTGTCTTACTGCAAAATCTTTTTTCAAACCTAACTTACTTCATCTATTAGCTTCTTAAGCACAAAACCTTCAAGTTGCCTTTTCACTATGCCTTCTCCCAAGGTAGGTCTTACTTGGAAATGCGTAAAGAATCCTTTTTTACTCTCGGTAGATAGCACTGCTCCCAGATTCTTGAACTCTGATAACAATGTGACACTAATAAAATTTAACGAATTCATACAACTTGTAAACTTTAAAAATAGTGCATCAACATTATATTAGCTTTACCTGGATGATATTTTATCAAACAATCATAGTCTTTGATCAATTCTAACCATCTCTTCTCTTTAAGTTTTAATTCATTCTGATCAAAGATATCCTTCAAATTATTATGATTCTATAGATGTGACATCTTTCTACATAAAGATAATGTCTCAATAACTTCAGGGTTAACACAATACTACCAGTTCTATATCGTCTGTTGGGTAATTATTTTCATGTTTCTTTAACTACCGAGAAGCATAAGCAATTATCTTTCCTTCCTGTATTAAAATGCAATCGAGGCCCCATTATGAAGCATCACAATAGATGTCGAACTCCTAAAAAACCAAAGAGTTAACACTGATGCTTTCTCTAATCTCTGTTTCAACTTATGGAAACTCCACTCACACTTCTCTATGCATACAGACGTAGTGTCCTTCCTAGTTAAGTTTGTCAACAGTAATGCCATTTTGGAAAAGCCCTCAATAAACCGTCGATAGTATCCAACCAATCCCAGAAAACTACGTACTTCAGTCACAGTGGTAGACCGTTCCCACTTGAATATCACCTTGGTTTTCTAAGGATCAACATAAATACCTTTTACTGACATAACATGACTAAGGAATACAACTCTATCTAGCCAAAACTTGTACTTGCTGAACTTAGCGTAAATCTTCTTCTTTTTTTTTTTTTGCAAAGTCTATAAAACCATTATGAGATGTTTTTTGTGCTTCTCCTTATTCTCAGAGTATACAAAGATGTCATGAATAAAGGCAATTAAAAACTAATTAAGGTATGGATGGAACAACTGATTCACGAGATCCATGAATACTACTGGTGCATTGTTCAATCCGAATGACATTACCAAAAACTCATAATGTCCATACCTCGTCTTAAACGTCGTCTTATTCTCGCACCTTTGATTCATGGCATCCTGATCTCAAATCAATCTTAGAGAATATTGATGCTCCCTTCAACTGATCGAATAAGTCATCTATTTGAGGAAACAAATACTTGTTTTGTATGGTTAGCTTGTTCAATCATCAGTAATTAATCAATAATCACATAGAACCATTCTTCTTTTTCACAATTAGCATTAGTGCACCCTAGGGAGTAACACTTGGTATTATATAACCTTTATCTACTAACTTTTGCAACTGAGTTTTCAACTCTTATGGTGCCATCCTAAATGGTGCTTATGATATAGGTGTCGTTTCTGGAATCAAATTAATCGTAAACTCTATTTCCCTATCTGGTGGTAATCCCAATAATTTCTCTAGAAAGACATCCAAAAATTCACCTACTACCAACAAATTTCAAGGCTTTAACTTAACATCTTTCGTATCAATTTCATAAGCCCTTTCTCAACAATTGTGTATCCTTCACCACTAAGATCAATTTTTTTTAAATATCTTTCTTTCTTCAATAAAGATTATGTCTTTCTCACCTGGTTTTCTAAACACAACTTCCTTTCAAAAGCAATCACAGAAGCATGATACTTATATAAGAAATCCATGCTTAAGATAATATCAAACTCTTATATTTCACATCATCAGTTACTACTTCACAAACCCGGTGAAAGTACTCAATAGTCTTAACAACACCAACAAAAGGGTAAATAAATATTTTAGTTAGCATAGGTACATGGAACACATCGTGTATCCAAACAAGTTTTAAAGGCAAATCAAGTCATTAAGTTGTTGGCCCAATTCGTCCTATTATTACATAAGGACCAATATATCTAAGGCTTAGTTTACCCTTCCTACCAAAACGAAGCACACCCATCCAAGGAGATAACCTTAGGAAACTTGATCTCCTACTTCGAACTTAAGATCTCATAGCAACATGATCCTTAAGCGAAGTGAGAAAACATTTAAAAGAATGAGCTTAAAATGTCCAGTGAGTAATATTTTTCAAAACATAATTTCCAAATAGTTATGCTCGTTGTTTGGCTTCAAAACATAGAAATTATTGAAACATAGT
>JBBPDI010073012.1:0-16045 GCA_037974545.1 Cucumis variabilis | reverse complement strand
AAAAATGTGAATGTTGTAGTCAAGCTAAGATAACTAAGACTTTGCATAAATCTGTAACTAGGATAACTAAACCTCCAGAATTAATTCACTCTGACTTATGCGAATTCGATGACATATTAACTAGGAACAGTAAAAGGTATGTTACAACCTTTATAGATAACTATTTCGACTACACTTTTATTTATCTTCTTAAGAACAAAAGTGACGCCTTTGACATGTTTAAAGTGCTTGTAACTGAAAGAGAAAATCAATTTAGCAAAAGAAAATTAAGCTTAAACATTATAAAACATGATTGAGATCATATAAATACTTTAAAAGAACACTTTGAAAGAAAGCACTCACCAATCCTTACTAAAAAAAAACTTATCTTCTCCTTCTCATGGAACAACCACCGCACTAAACACCTAAATTTTCTTCTTCTTTTTGCAAGATCAAAATGGCAGCACTTTAGCTCCTTAACAAAATCTTCGTACTTACTTAATGACTAAATCCTCTATTTATACTATTCCTCAACCGAGATTAATCATTCTCAAATCCTTGTCCAAATGTCAACTCCTACTTAAAACTTTAGATGTATAAAATTAATATTTATCTTAGCCATGCTTAAATCCTTAATCTTACATGTTAACCTCTGTCAAATCAGATTTGATATCTTCTCGCCTAACTCCATTTCCACAAATAGCTTTAACCACTTAACACAACATTCGAAAGTCTAAAAGCAATAACTCCTTTTGAGGACTACCCACCTTTTCTCGCAAAGACTCTTTCTCTTGTGAACATTTAGATTTATAGATCTTACCGCAAATCCTTCTTTTCTTAAAACTTCATCGCAAACTAACTTCTTAATCGTAAAACTTATAATTAACCATATAAATTTTTATCACTCAATCCTTTCCACGGATTGATTCAAACGCTAACTTCTTATCGTAAATTCTTACTTCAAAATGCCTCTTCTCATCCAAAACGCAAATTTCAAAACACTTAACCAAATTTTACTTCTTATACTCAAATTAAAAACAGGTCTCATAATAACACTTCCAGTTATATATGATTTTGCCATTGATTTTCACTTTACCCATTCTTCGTTTGAGCTCTATTTTAGGTGATTTTTATTGTGTTGTTCTCGTATCAAAATCTATTTTCATATTCCTTATAAAAATGCATGGTGGTAGTGTTAAGCCACTACAAGAAATTTACCTTTTGCCATGATAAAAATCGTTGGCATACCTTCAAAAAAGTGTCGACTTTTCTTTGCCAATGAAATTTTACCGTCGACACAAACCATCAACATAGGTCCGTTAGCTAGTAGAAAATGTATGGTCTACTCTTGTGCCAAATACTTGCACATCTAGCTTGCCTCGTCCTCCATGTCACTTGCCCAACCTTCAACTTTGCTTAAAAATTCCTTTTGTCCAAAACCTAAATTCAAATTTGATGGTGAATAACTTAAAATTCATAACTCAAATGAGAAATCTTCCTTCTAGAAAGTTGTTCATGATTATCTTAACTATCTCACCTCTAAATTTTAGCTTAAGATTTCAAGTATTGAACTCTATAGTCCTCTAGAACTCAACATTACTCAACTTCACCCAAAAATGACCTTTAAGACTTTTCTTTGATAGTTGAAGGTCCTCCTCATGTTTTTTTTATCTGGAAGCCTTACCTCTTAAACTATACTCACATAGGAAGGATTTTCAATTGGAATCATCCAAAACACACAAGTGATTTGAGAGAACTTCCTTTTTAAATTCCCTTTAAATATTGGCTCTTGCATGGCAGTCTTAAGACACCTCCTACTTGCAACTTTTTAAAATCTTGCATGCTTAGACACTTTGATTTCACCTCAAAAGGTGCTATCTAAACGCCTAAGTTTCACTTGATCCCATGATAACCAAACTTTCTTGTAAAGCCCTCACTTGAACCATAGCGCCTAACCCTTGATACACACACCATCCCGTCAAGTCCTCAACGCATGGCAGGTCACATGCTTCATATCACACACCATCTCGCGTGCCTTGCCTTGGCCTCATGGTGTTGCTCGCCTAGTATATCTCTCTCGCCTAGCTAAGCGTACCCACCTAAATGCCTAGCATACTTTGTCCTTAGAAGTTATTTTTGCAACTTGGACACCTAGCTTTGGGTCAAAACGCCTAGCTAAAACACTTAGACTATTTCCACCTTGCCAACCTCACTTCAGCCTCCTATCACCAACACTTAATAAAATATCCTTCTTCAAGGCTACCTTGGCTACAATGACACATAAACCATGACACTTAGGTAACAACCATCTTTTACTATAAAAAAATTCCATCCATCCTACTAACTCAACACAATTTCAACATTCAACTTCTCCACTCAAGCTCTTGAAAGACTTAAGTGTTCTTAGGTTTAGGGTTTACACAACAAATGTCGTCAAGTAACTAGGGACGAGATTTGTTGGCTCCACATCATTTTCTAGGCTGAGAATAGGTGGTCTGAGAGGAGGTATGACAATTTGCTATCACAGCAGTTAGCTCTATAAGAACAAATAGATCAATGTAGAGTTGATTCTAGGAGGACTAATCGAGTTAAGTTCAAGTGTAAGTCTTAGGGTTTACCTAAGAGTGTTAAAAGAGTAAGTTCAAAGTCTAGAAAGTAAGTTAAGAAAGGTTTAAGGAAAGGAATAATGTAAGAGTAAAATCTAATACATCTAAGCTAAAGTCATTTACAGCATGTCTAATAATTGATATGTTATAGGAATCATGGCACGCACAACAGCTGGCAGACAAAGAAGGCAAGAAGCGGAAGGGACACGTGACTCTATCTGAGATCAATCTGAAAGGGAGTTAAGTACCCCACAAGTACAGACAGAAAGAGAAGCAAGAATATTTTCTGAACTTTGCCGAAAAATTAGTAGAAACCATGGGATCTACATAAGGAGATCCAAAAAAGAAATTTAGAATAGAGTGGTTTAAGGCATTAGGAGCGATGGTTTTCAAGGGTTCAACATACCCTGTAAATGCCAAAGTGTGGTTGAATTTAGTAGAGAAATGTTTTAAAGTAATGGGTAACTTTGAGGAAAGGCAAGTCAGACTGCCGTCATCTCTACTTCAAAAAGAGGCTGAGAGCTGGTGGAAGTCCATTAAAGCTCGATGTAGTGATGCAAACACTTTAAACTAAGGGACCTTTAAGCAAATCTCTAAAGATAAGTATTATCCTAATACTTACCGTGAGATGAAACGAGAGGTGTTTCTCAAATTAGTTTAGGGTTCAATGACAATAGCAAAATATAAAAGGAAATGTACTAAGTTGTCAAGGTACGCTGATATAATTGTAGCTTTTGAAGAGGAAAGGTAGAGAGGATTTGAAAAAGGTTTACGTAAGGAGATCCAGCACACTAGTGACAGTAATAACACCAAGGTCTGACTTTTCCCAATTAATCAATACAATTGTATGAGTCGAGTATGTTGGAATTTATGTTCCAAAACTCGTAGTTTGTAATTAAATTATATTCTATTCAATAAAGTGGTTATTGAGGACTTAATAGTGAAAATAGAATACTATAATCTTAGATCCAATAAACTAAGGTCTCGAGACTATCTAGTGTAAACTTGAATTTTATGTAGAGACATAAATATGAATCAAATTTGAGTATATAGCCGAAATGGTCTATGATATATGAATAAAAGTTGGACGCCTTATTTTGAGGACCCTACAAATGTGGTCCACCTTGTAATTAGTAAAAACAATGTGATCCTTAATCGTTCATGTAGATACATAGAAGTGGAGGCATCCTATGTAAAGAGTTTACATAAAACTAGAACCATAGAAATAGTCACTTTTAAGTTATAACACTGTTGACTTTAATAAAACTGACTATTTCATTCAAAGATATCCTATGTAACTTAATCTTAATCCTGAGCTAACTATAAACTTCTTTTCATATGAAATTATCCTTAGGATCTGCATAGGTTAGGGAAGCCCAATAACGCTGGCCTAATAAGCCTCTTATTTTAGGGATAAGATTGGATGGATAACTAGGGACATAGGGTGTGAGATGGAATTTACTCCTACCCATTTTATGGATACTAGATAGGTTGTTCCCTCAGAGATGAATCCAGGTCTTGAATAAGGGCCCTCACTCTTTCATTAAATGAGAGGGATTCGATTTATAGGTTAGACCTAAAACTAATTGTTTAATAGATCAGTGAGACCTAAGAAGCAAGATGTAGTCTTAGGAGTAAAATGATACTTTGACCCAGCTGAGATTATGAATAATTTGTGAAGGATTAATTTACTTATAAAGGTTATATCACAGATACAAATATCTTTAGTGAATAGAGTACAACTATGAAGACTTTAGTGGAATAACTTGTTTATTAACGAATGCTGATTGACTTGTTTAAAGAATTTGGCTAGTGAATCTTTGATCGTTGGAGCCCATGATCTATACGTCCATTAAGTTCCCTCGCTAGCTCATATAGAATTAACTTAGAACGTTTTTTGTGGGAATAATTTAAATTGTTTAAATTAAGTAAAGAGAGAGAAACTAACAAATATATGTAGGCATTAGTGATAAGCGTCCAATATGCTTTAAGTTTACAAAGCTAGAGGTCCTTCTAGGATCCTTGTAAACGAACACAAACAAGACAAACTTGCCGATTGATTCCAGCCAAGAGTTTAGTTAGAAGATGAATTACTCTTAGATCAAACTTAGAATATATGATGGTCACTCCTAGATCCTAAGATGACTCACTCCAGAATTAGATTAATCAAAACTAATCTAATGAATCGATTAAACATCAAACCTAAGATAAGATTTGAAAGAAAAGATAACACAAGAGGGGTTGAATAAACAAAAGCTTTTTAGTATTCATCATGTTCCTTTTCATGAGCATTACAAGTCATTTTAAAGGCCAAATGGTTGTGGATTGACTAAGAAGCTCAAAAGTCATTCAAATATACTTAATTGCAAATTGTAGAAAATAAGACCTAGGAACTTAAAACTTGATTGCACATCAAACGAGCAGCTATTTCTCAAAAACTAAAAATATAGAATTGCTTTAAATTGTCTTAAATATATGCTATGTAATCCACTCTTCATAATGGCAACGTTTGACAACTTTTGATATCACAAAATCCCAAGAAATGCAAGTTAGACAGCCACCTCTTCACAAATTCTGCATACTTTTTTCGTCCCACGTGCCATCTTCCAAACTACACAACTTTTTCCGTACCATCTTGACTCCATTCTCTTTTTGACTTGGTAAACTACATTATAGAAAAATTTAGGTTCAAAATTCTCGGCCTCTAGTTGTGCATTTGTCAGCTTTTGAACATGCAGTGTGAAAGCCTCTTGTATCTTCTTTGCCTTGCTCCTTGTGATTGGTCCTTCAAGTACATGTAATGGATTATTGATTAAATCCACATTAATTAGTTATAAGTTTAAAATAGAGTTTTATGTTTAAATGTGATTCAAATATTAAATATGAATACAAATTCATATTTAGAAGCTTGAAATTGATGGAAATGGTCAAAGTTATAAAAAGTCAAAATGTTGACTTTTGACTTTGAAAAGTCAAACTTTGACCGACTTTATATTCAAATGTGATATAAATTTCAGAAAAATGAATGAAGATTCATACTCAAAAGGTCAAAATTAGTCAAGATGGATAAAATAGTAAAAAAAATTAAAATATTGATTTTTGACTTGAAAGTCAAAGTTTGACTTTGATTTAAATTTTAAATTACCATATTATCCTTAGACTAAGTTGTTGAGATTTGACAAGCTCATTGCATGTGATTTGCAAGTGGCTTCATACATATAAGACACGTAGTTGATGGTGGCCAAGTGTTCAAATTGGGAAGCTGAGACATACAAATTTGCATGTAGTTTGCTTCTAAAAAAAGGGTTTATTACAATTGTAAAAATTCTTCTTAGACTTTTGGTCTTTTTAGTTTCGCAATTTGGAATTACAAAATAAACCAAACTCCATAATCTGAACAAAATGTTCTTCCTTCTAATTTTATCATTCTCTCTATTTTTTCCATCGTTCGAGTCCCACAACCTAGTTCTAAGTCCGAAGAATAGCAGATCAACACTAGTGGTAGTTTCGGCTTCAAGTTTGTGAGGAGATTACAAGGATAGAAAAGCTTCAAAGGTGAGTTTTTTCTATTAACCTTATCTTTGTTTCAATTAAGGTTGTAATCCATGTTAACTACTAAATATTTAGTTGCAATTAGAGTAAAATATTATCCTTATTCCACTGCACATGTCCCCATTTTCCATTAGAGCAAAGTTTGGAAGAAGATGGACATAAAGGAGAATAGAGAAAAGTTGTTTCTTTCATTAGTGGACAACAGAGATGAGACCAGAAACGTTTTATTCCTGGAGTGTCTGGGAAAATGGATTTTAAAACTCGTCTTAGTGGACAACAGTTATGAGAGGTGAGTTTGGAAAATGTTTACCCGAACCAAGGATAAAAAATCTTCAATCAATCAACCAACCAAGTAGATCTAATATAGTGTCACAATCAGGACAAGAATCAACAACTAGTTTGGTCAAGAAGCCTTTGTGCAAAAAATTGTGGGAGATTCCACTAGGGTCAATGCTTATTTAGGGTGGATATTTATTACGTGCAGACAACCTGGGCAAGAAGGGATTTTCCTCAGTTAGGTTTGAATATACAAAAGGATCTGTAGGTTAAATCACAAACAGTTAACCAATAGAGAGCATCAACAATTAGAGGCGAGGGATCAAGTGTTGTTAAACAAAAGGGAGTTAACCAGAAAAAGTATTCACTCTAACACAACAAGAAGGGGAGGAGGTACAAGACGTTATTAATGATACTTACTTGATTGAAATTTACATGCTTATGCTTTATTAGATCCAGGTGCAACACATTCTTTTGCCTCTACCATGATTAGAATTAAGTTAAGTAGGATGTTTGAACCTTTGTCTGAAGAACTGTAAGGTTGATGGTGCAATAATAGTTATTAAGGTGTTAAAGTACTTCTAAGATTAACTTAAGTTGAGTTTTTGTTATTAAAAGAAATTTATAACGCACCTAGAGCATTGATAAGTTGTGGAAACTATAAGTATTAAAAGGATCAAGGAAACTAATGTTGCAAAAAATTTGAGGATGAAATTTCTTAAGGGAGAAGGATGTTGTAAACCCTGAACCTTAGGATCCATATAGTCTTCTAAAAGTTCTTGTAGTAGCCTTAGCAAGAGGAAGTTAAGAAGAAATGTTATTAAGAATGTTAGTTGATAAGTAACATTATTAAGGTGGTTTAATTAAGTGACATAGTTGTATGTCATTATAGCCTAAGTATGAAAGGTTAAAGGAAATTTAGTCAAGTGTCTATGTTACGGTAAAAAAAAAGGTTAGCAAGGTGGAAAAGAAGCTAAGTATCAAACAAGGCATTTTGATTCAAGACTAGGCAGCCAAGGGTAGTTAAAATAACCTTCAAGGACATGAAGTAGGCGACCATGAGTGAGCTAGGCGTTTTAAAGATGGACAAGGTGGCCAACCATGTCATGAAAACCTTTAAGGATAAGGTTATATGTCCATAGGTATGCTAGGCATTTAGAAGTGCCAGGAACCTCTAAGGCAAACTATGCGGCCATAGGTATGCTAGGCGTTTAGGAGTGCCAATAACCTCTAAGGAAAACTATGCAGCCATGGTAGTTGCTAGGCGTTTTGATGGGTGTGCTAGGCGAGTTGCACTATACGACCAAGACAAGAAGGAGCGTGTAAAGGCCACACAAGATAGATTATGCGGCTAAGAGAGGTTTAAGATGTTCTGAGCAAAAGGTGGAGCAGAATTCAAGTGTCATGAAATGCAAGCACTTAGATTTCGACAAGAAAGAGGTGTTAAAAGTTAGGCATGCAAGATTCATTATAAATAGGTAACTTTGGACGATCAAAGCTTCCATTCTACTCGTGCTTTTTCTCTCAAACTAGTCCCAAAAGTTCTCAATTTGAGTCTATTTTATTGAGGAGGATTTTTAGTTTAAAAAGGTATAAGAAAGATAATCAACGGAGTGAGGAAAGCACAGAAGGTCATTTTTCAAGCAAGATTGAGCAATGTTAAATTTGTAAGGGTACAAAATGCAATACTTAGAATCTTAAGCTAAAATTTGTAAGTAAGATACTTAAGGAAATTCTAAATAACTTTTTCGAAGGAAGTTTTATCGTTTGAGATATAAATTTTACGTTATTAATCTCGAAAATTGGGTTTAGGTTTTCGATGGAGAAAAGGAAATTTAAGAAAAAGTTTAAGGTTGGCCGAGTGACAAGGAAGACGAGGCGATTTAGGTTGGCAAGATAAGCAAAAAGGTTAATATAGATTTTGGAGCATGTGAGTAATAGAGCCAATGTATAACTAAGAGGCATGAGGTGCACACCTAGGCCATGTGGCATGCCCGCCACTTGTGGATGCACATAACACAAGGTGTGTAGCCATGGGACGCACGGCAAGCCCAAGCATAAGGTTATCATGACTAGGCTTCCTAAAGCTCTACGGATGGGCCAACCAATCTATTGCTCGTGCCTTACACGCCAGCCAGGTCAAAGAGTATTTTTTTAGCCATTTTTATGTTTTTGCCATTTTTAGTAAAGTTCAAATGTTTTCTAAGTATGAGGGCCAATTTAGGCTTAAATAACATTATTTCAGAACACGAAGAGATTTGACAAATTTACAAGCAAAGGACTTATCTACCATATGTGAGTGACAAAATGATTTCTAAATTAATTCCTTAACTTTCTTTTTTGAGCTATTTCTATATTACGCTTTGAGAATTATATTTGAACCAATTATGTTTAAACAATTGAGTTTCCAAGCATGAACTTAGATTTTTAGAAAGAAACCGAGTTTCCAGTTAATTGATTTCTTTGAATGTTTAAGATTTTTAAAGTAATGTTGACTACTATTTTAGAGAGGAATTTACAAGCATGAATAAATTTAAAATCATGTTCATTTTATACACCAAGTTATATATATGTGGTTATTCTGCAGAAAGTATCAGAGGTATGGAGCTTTACTGATCACTTAGTCATCTACCACCGAGTTCAGGTAGGATAGTATCAATCTTACTCTACTATCTTGACTGAGTTTAGGCATGATAATATCATGATTGAGTTCATTAGGCAGGATAGTATTGAATGGTCGAGCTAATGTGATCGAGTTTACTTTAGGGTATAGAAGGAACAAAGAATTATTTTATTCAACAAGATAGCTTTAATAAAATTTTTCTTTAAACGTTTTGTTTAAGATAGTCTTTCATGTTGATGATTGTTTTACCAAATCTTCTAAAAAATTGTTTGCTAAGCTAAATGTTTTCAAATAGTCACTCACTAGGCTTTTTAGCTTACCCTTTCCAAATGCTTTTCACTTTCCAAGAAGAGATTATGATCTTTAAGCTTGACTTGTTGTTGATTGTCTATTGTGCCAGTTTTGTTGTTTTACACTTGTGCATCTATTGGTTAGTAGTTACAAGCTCAGTCTGTATGTTGTAAATATGTCTTAGGACGATAGTGTTGTAAATTCGTTCCTTTTATCTTAGAATTTCATAGAGTTAGTTTAGTTGTTAATATTTCCTTTTAATATGTAAAAGGGAACTTAATATGGGTGACATGTTAATGCTATAAAGTGTTGTTGTGTGTATAACGGCCCACCAAATAAATTTTAAAGATTAGTAAATTTCATGTGAAGACATAGTTATAAAGTTAAGATGTCTGGTTAGCATATGTCGTTGAGTAGCTAGGGACGAGATTTGTTGGCTTCACACTGCTCCTAGGTTGAGAGTAGGTGGTCTGGGAGGGGGTGTGACTGTTGGGTTTGGACTTAATAATTTTGTGTGTGTATAGCACAATTGTAATACGTCATTAAATCAGGTCATTACACGTGATGCGTTCACCGTAACTCTCTGTATAACATGCTTTAATTCTAGGTGATAAGTCACGGGTCCTGATCATAACATGTAAGATGCTCACTATGTACCTTGTCATCGTGTGATACACAAGTCCTCATTGAGTACAAGTTTTCCTACTGCTTGTCCAAGTGCAAGTAAAACAACAAGTTTTATTCGGATGATTCAAGGTCGAACACAGGAAATTGTTTATAGACATTAGCTATAGGGTCTTCTTATCGTTTAGGCATTATGATGATCAAGTAGAAAGAATATAAAGAAACTACAACTGCTTCCTTACAGCTATAAACTCATGCACAAAAAATAAATTATGGCAATGGAAGATTGAACGAACTAACTTGTATGCGAGAAAAAGGTAAAGGAAGATCTATGCATTATTAGATGATTAAGTAATGTGAGAGCCTTGGTGCGATATAACTTGCGCAATTAGCTCATGATGAAGGCAACCTTCTCTTGAAGTATTTAGACGTCACACTTGCTCACCTCTTGGGATGCAAATGACTGTGCTTGATTAGGTGAGCTATATCTAGAAGATGTTGCTTATAATACTTATAGAACTTCTCGTTTAAGGATAGCAGTCTCTCAGCGCCTAATGTCTTCACTTGTTCACCTTTTGGGATACAAATGTTGGAAGCTATCTCTCTAAGGTGGAGTCTGTTGCCAAACTCCTTGCGCACATTAGTCGTATCCTTGCTACTTTCCCTCTCAGGTAGTTGACGATTGACACTGGCCTAGCAATGAACATAGCTCTACTAATGCAGTAAGGTTTATAAGTTAGACTCCTTATCAAAGACCTATTGTAACTATACTACTAATAACACATTGACAGATGAAAAGGCGAGAAATGATGGATTAAAAAGGTGTAAACATGTAATAAATGCATAAAGAATATAGGTCTTTCGCCATTGTACAATATGAACAACATAAATTATAATAAAATGCAAGAGTGAGGAGAAAAAAAGATGAAAACATATTACAAGTTAGGGGAAGGACTCGTCTCTTGCTTGAACTCTATGCTCTCATTGGCCTATTCGGGCCCCCTTCAATGGTCCATTCATACCTCCTTGGCCTTGATGAAGATGAAGTGCTTGTATGTCACTTTTCGGCAGGAAACTTTTATTTCTCTGAGCGTGTCAGCACTGACTCTTGCATTATGTAGTTACATCATTCCAATTATCATTCTTGTCTTCTAGTGAGCTTTCCTCATGTGATGACATGTTCTTCACCTAGGTTGTTAATCTCCATGTGAGTTTCCATCGTGTAACCTCTACGTGAGATGTTCTCCATGATTTAATCTTTTCTTCTTTTCCCATTTATCCTGCCTTTAGACTTGGTAATTGCATAAAACAAGCACGATGCTTATGTAAGCTATATAAATATTTATGCATTTATAACGCGAGTTACACGCCTTAATCTTTTTCTTATGCGTTTTGATCTCATTAGTATAATAAAAGAGGGTATAATAACGGGTATTTATACGCGTTATCAGTGACATCCAAGGTATGGTGTGGTATCTGCTCTGCTTTATCCTCATGTTTGGTCCCATTGGCACTGTCTCATTTGTGAATTCAAGAATGGTTTGCATGGTTCAATTCCATCCCCAAAAAGGATCAAATCATGTTTGTTTGGCTTTAGCTTATATGTGCGATCAAGTCCATTTTTTTTTGTTTTGCCTTATATTTAAATCAAGTTTGGTCTATCTGGCTTCATCTCGTCTCTTAAGATTAGACCTTACATGCCTTGCTCTACCTTTCCAAAATGTTGGTGCAGCTTTGCCTCTCTAAAATGTCAGTGCATCTCCACCTCTTACCAAATATCGATGTAACTCTACCTCTCCTCAAGTGTTGGTGCACCACTAATTCCACTCAAATTTTCAATGCATCACTACCTCCACTCAAAATGTTGGTGTATCTCTACCGCATGTACAAAATCTAGTTCGATCCACTTAACTTCACCTTGTTGGAATTTATGTCATAAAACTAGTAGTTTGTAATCATATTCTATTCAATAAAGTTGTTATTAATAATATAAACTTAAAGCCAATAAACTAAGGACCCGAGACTATTAGTAAGTAAACTTGAACTTTATGAAGAGACATAAAAATGAATCAAGTTTGAGTATATAGCCTAAATAGTCTATAGTATGCGAATATGGTTGGACACCTTATTCTGGAAACAGTATGGATGCAGCCTGCTTTATAATTAGTATAAATGATGTGATTCTAAATTGTTCATGTAGAGACATGAAAGTAGGGACATCATGTGTAAAAATTTACATAAGACTGGAACCTTAAAATAGTCACTTTTAAGTTATAACAACGTTAACTTTGTAAACTGACTATTTCATTTATAGATATCAAGTGTAACTTAATCTCAATCTTAAGCTAATTATGAACTCTTATTTACACGACTCTATCCTTAGATTTGCATAGGTGAGGGTAGCTCATTAGCGCAAGCCCAATAAGCCTCCCATTTCAGGGGTAAGATCGTGTGAAGAGCTGGAGACATAAGGTGCAAGATGGAATTTACTGCTACCCGCTTTAGGGTTAGTAGATAGGTTATTCCCTTAATGATGGGATCCAAGTCTTGAATAAGGGGCCCCACCCTCTTGAACCCCACCCTCTGGTTGGCTCGAAAGGGATTCAGTTTAGAGGTGAACCATAAACCTTGTTCAATAGTGGATCAGTGGGACTTAAGAAGCAAGATATAGTCTCGGGGGTGGAATGATACTTTGACCCAGTCGAAGTTATGAAAAACCTATGAAGGATTAACTTACTTATCATGGTTATATCACATGGACATAAATATATCAATAGATAGGGGAGCGCAACTATGAAACTTTAGTAGAATAACCCGTTAGTTCACGAAGGTTGATTAACTCAGACTAAAGAGTTTTAGATAGTTAATCTTGGATCGTTGGAGCCCATGATCTATAGGTCCATTAGGTTTCCCCACTAACTTAAAAGGAATCAACTTAGAACATTATGATTGAATAATTTGAATTTTTTGAATTAGGTAAAGAGAGACAAACCGATAAATATATTTGATATAGTCATCGGTTATAAGTTTAAGATAGAGATTCATGTTTAAATGTGATTTAAGTATTAAAAAATGAATATGGATTCATATTTGGAAGATCAGAAGTAATGAAAAATATCAAAGATATAAAAAGTCAAAATGTTGACTTTTGATTTTGAAAAATCAAACTTTGACCGACTTTATATTTAAATTTGATTTAAATTTTAGAAAAATGAATGAAAATTCATACTCAGTAGGTTGAAATTAGTCAAGACGTTGGAAGCACATTGCATGAAATTAAAAATGTTGACTTTTGACTTTTTAAATGTCAAATTACTATATTACCCTTGGAAGCACATTGCATGAAATTAACAAATGGCTTCATGCATGTGAGACACCTACTTGGTCATTTGCGAAGTATGGAGAATGGAAGCTCACCTAGTTTGCTTAAAAAAGGATTAGATTGCAAATGAAAGGTTAGTGTTGTTTTTGTTGAAATTGATTTTGTAATTTGGAATTTCAAAATGAAACTAAAATTTCTTTTCTCTCCACAAGTTCTCAAATCCAAGCTCATCCTCCTAAATCCATCTCTCTCTATTTTCTTCACCATTAGAGTCCCACAATTCGATTCTAAGTCTGAAGAATAGTGGGTCGACGCTATTGGTAGTCCTAATTTTAAATATGTGATGAGATTACGACAAAAGAAAATCATCAAAGGTGAGATTTCTATTAACCCTATGTTGGAATTTTTTGTCCTAAAACTCGAAGTTTGTAATCATATTTTGTTCAATAAAGTCGTCATTGAGAAATTGAATTTTTTTAATTTTAAATCCAATAAACTAAGTCCCGAGGCTATTTTTGAATAAACTTGAACTTTATGTAGAGACATAAACATGGATCAAGTTCGAGTATATAGCCTAAATAGTCTATAGTGTATGAATAATGATTGGGCATCTTATTTAGAGAAACTATGGATACGATCTATGTAAAGAGATGATCCTGAATCGTTCATGTAAAGACATGAAAGTGGGGGCATCCTATGTAAAGTACTTACATAAGATTGAACCATGAAATAGTCATTTTTATGTTATAACACCGTTTACTGTTTAAAACCGACTATCTCGATTATTGATGACCTAGATAACTTAATTTTAATCCTGAGCTAACTATGAACTTCTGTTCATACGAGATTATCCATAGATCTACATAGGTGAGGGCAACTCATCAGCGTTGGCCCAATAAGCCTCTCATTTCAGGGGAAAGATCGGGTAAATAATTGGAGATATAAGATGCAAGATAGAATTCACTCCTACCCGTTTTAGGGTTAGTACATAGGTTACTCTCTTAAGTACTGAATTCAAGTCTTGAACAAGGGGCCCCACCCTCTCAGGATGAGAGGGATCAAGTTTATATGTTGGACCTTAAACCAATTGTTCAATAGTGGATTAGCAGCACTTAAGGAGCAAGAGGTAGTCTCGGAGGAAACGGTATTTTGACTCAGTCGAGATTACGAACAACCTATGAATGATTAACTTACTGATCATGGTTTTATCAAATGGACACAAATATTTCTATAGTGAGGGGAGTGCAACTGCAAAACTTTAGTGCAATTACCCGTTAGTTAACGAATGTTGATTAACTTGGTCTAAAAAAGATTAGCCAGTTAATGTTGAATCGTTGGAGCCTATGATCTATAGGTTCATTAGGTTCTCCTACTAGCTCATATGGAATAAACTTAGAACAGTGTGGTGGAATTAGTCGAATTGTTCTAATTGGGAGAAGAGATAGAAACCAACAAGTATATGTGATATAGCCGTCGATTTTCA
Source organism: Cucumis variabilis (assembly GCA_037974545.1). NCBI lineage: Eukaryota > Viridiplantae > Streptophyta > Magnoliopsida > Cucurbitales > Cucurbitaceae > Cucumis > Cucumis variabilis. The sequence goes on along the minus strand of JBBPDI010073012.1, from coordinate 1,289 downwards.
AACTAGAAAGCTAAAAATGATAGAAATAATCAATGTTGTAAAAAGTTAAAATGTTCTTTACTCTTTGAAAAGGCCAACTTTGACCGACTATAGATTCAAATGTGATTTGAATTTTAAAAAAATGAATGTGAATTCATGCTTGAGAGGTCAGATTTAGTCAAGTCGGTCAAAATTGTAAAAAGTCAAATTGTTGACTTTTGACTTGGAAAAGTCAAAGTTTGACTTTGACTTGAATGGTCAAAGTTTGACTTTGATTTGAATGGTCAAATGAATATTTTATCCATTGACTAAAGTTAGTGAAAAAATCCAACATTTTGTTGGATAATTCCACTAACTCTTAGTGGGCTATGTGGAGGCTCATGGTAATGACACCAAGCCCACTAATAGAAATTGGAATGATGAATAATTCCACTAAAGATTAGTGGATTGTGAGGTGTTGGTAAATGGTGAATTAAATTGTATGCATTTTGCATGTAATTTCTTTATAAATTAGTTTTGATTTTTTAGTTTTAAAGACTTTTTTATTTTTGGAAAAAGTTTCTTAAAAACAACAATTATCCTTTACTAATTTTTTTTTACCTACACCAAAAGAAAAGAAACAAATTTCTCTCCCTTCCTAATTAGATATCTCTCTTAAATCTCTATCCCGGTTCCTTCTTCAATCGGGTCCTACAATCCAGTTCTTTGTCCAGGATAGTAGGTGACTACTAGTGCTTGTCTCAGTTTGAGTTGGTGAGGAGATATCGAGGATTTCGGAAAGCTTCAAAGGTATATTTTCTTTAACCCTAATTTGTTTTAATTAGGGCTTTTTTAAGCATGTTCATCACTAAATAGTTTAGTTGCTTTTAGAGTAAAATTGATACATCTTTCTACTGCGTTTGTATGCTTTCCATCATCCTATTTTTGTTTTATTTTAGGATTGTAATGTATGTTAATCAATAAAGTGTTTAGTTGTAATTAGAGTAAAATCCAATCCTTATTTCGGCGCATGTCTACCATTTCTATCACACCTCATATACAAGATTAAATTCAACTCATCTGGTTTTGTCTCATCTTTGAGATTAAGTTTGATTCGCTTGTCTTCGTCTTAAATGCGAGATCAAGTAGGTTGCCTAGCTTCGCCTAAGAATGTCCAAAACACCCAGTCTTTCAACACTTAGCCAAAATTCACTTAGTCTTCCTTTCTTTGCTTCACTTGACCACCAACCTCTCAATCCTCAACACTTTAGGTAAATTTTAACTTCAACTCTTCCTTCAACAAGGCAACCTAAGCAACAAAACAATAACTC
>JBBPDI010072973.1:0-16059 GCA_037974545.1 Cucumis variabilis | reverse complement strand
GGCCTTTAATTTTCCTCTTTTCTCTCTTTACTTTCACGTGCATCTCCATCATCATCATACTCTCTCCCACATGCACATCCCCTAATCTAAACAAATCCTCCATGCCTACAATTATGTCCACCAAACTCTCCTCCTCCCATTACAATCCTTTTACACACTTTTCATCGGTTCATACTTTATTTTGCTTTCTCTCAATTTTTTTCTCATTCTATATATCCATACTAAAGAAAACAAATACATTTAAGTAGAACTAATGGAGAATAAAACCTTATCGATAAAAATGGTAAAAAAACCCAAAACAAAGTAAACTATTAAAAATTCAACAACTAACTAACGTAGTACATTTCTATCTCTATCTCTATATGATCAAATTTTGGTTTTTTTTTTTTAGGGGAGGGGAGGGAGAATTAGAGAAAAACTTCAAGGTAATGGTAGTTTCATTAAGATAAACCTATGGTCAATTGTCCATTCTTTCTTTATCTATTCTATCATGGTTATGCATGCAGATATGTCACGTATGTACAATTATGTATAATAGACGGACCTCAAAAAATGTTGATATAGTGATTGTGTCAAATAATTACATAAAACGATAATATGACAAAAAAAAAAGTTTGTTATAAAAGAAATTTGGGAGGAATTGAAAAAAATAGAATGTTTGAACTTTAATGGACCAAAAATAAAACAACATGATAGATACAGTAGAATAAGATTTTTAATCTATCTTTATATACTTATTAAACATTTTTAATGTCAGTATTAATATTATTGATTAGAAAAAGTTAAGCATAATATAGATCGTTTAGAAGATAACAATGTACCATTCAAAAAAGGATATATACACTCATGCATGTGCATTTGAATTGTGTATAGTAAAATCTGATACAAACGTTGGTGGATGATTAAGATTTGACAATGTGAGGAGGAGGAGGGGCTACCTTCTTCATCAATATGTTTTGGAGAATTAAAAGAATACAAAGTATCCAAAATTCAAATAATTTATGTTGACCCATCTGTGGGATGCATGTTTTGTTGTAGTTATGATGCCTCTTTCATGGCCACCCACCATCCCCACATAGAGAGAGGAAGAGAGATTTTTTTAAGCTCAATTTTGTATAAAGATTTATGTGTTATTTGCAAATACTTTGGTTTTCCTTGATCACAAATATTTTTAAAGTTCTTTCTTTACAAATAAGATTCATTAAACTTTTAAAAAATTAATTATCCTAAAATTATTTGTTTTTCTTTTCTCTAAACTTCCATAAAGGTTTAAACTTGTATTTCTTCATTCTCCAAAGTTATATTGAAAAATTGGTTATTTGTAAGAATAGGAGGAGAGATAAAAAAAAATCAAGAGATTTTTCAAGAGATAAAAAAACAAATTGAAAAACCACTTGCTTTGTTTTAAATGACAAAACTACTTAAAATATTATAAATATAATATCGAAAGTCTATTGCTATCTATCGAGACATAGATAATAGTTTATCACAGTGTATCTCTAATAAAAAATAAAATTTGCTATATTTATAAATATAATAGTTAAAACTATTGAAAACTTAGATATGTACAAGTTGAAATACAAGATATAATGAGTTATAAATTTGATTATTTGCTAAGTGAAAAACGAAAACAACTATGAATATCGTTTTCTAAAAAAACTGATTTTTTTCTTACGAGTAAATCTTATTTACGTACATAGATGTACCATAATTAAATTGAAAAATTAGATAAAATGTCTACCTATAAAAAAGAAAACAAAATAGTTAAGGAAATATAAAAAGAAACTAACAAAATCAAAGCAATAAAAAAATCATATAAATTACAAATATCATAAAGATAAAAAGATCAAATAAACAAGAAAATAATAATAAATTCTAACCAAAATTCAAACATATAAAATTTATCCAAATCTTTCAATTTATACACCCTACTAATAAACTATATTAAAGTTTTGTTGTAAATTACTTTATATAATCTTACAACCAATCATTCAAATGGAGTAAAAGAGGAAAATGAATGTTTTGAAAACAATCCTTTCTATATATATATATATATATATATATATATATATATAATTATTTTTTTCATAGTCAAAATTATTTTTTTCTCTCACGTTGGTATTGGTAAATGTTGATAAATTGATTTAGAAAAATCTAAAATCATTTGAAATTGGTTTGTCAACAATGAGTTAAAATGAGCTTAGAATCATCTAACAACATAAATTAAGTCTACTTTCTTCTCTTTTTTTCTCCTTCATATCCTACAAATTTGGTATAGGCCTAAATCTTTTTTTCATATCTTCTAAAATTAGTATGTCCAACCGCCACTTTCAAACATACATTTTTTATATTAAATTATTCCACTTACATAGTGGCAATTTTTTTTTTTTTTTTTTGCAAGAAGTAAGTTTAGTGAAAAAAATCATTGTTATAAGCTTAATTATAAGCTTTTTCTCTAAAGGTTTAAGGTTTGATCCCATAATTTTTCTTAGGTCTGTTATAAATATTTACAAGATTAAAAAACACTTTGATCAATAATTTACTTTTATATTTTCAATTTTGTAATAATGAAAGTCCCCTTCATTGCCACAAATACAAAAATGTAAATGATCCATCATATTGTATTATACTTCCTTCTTCACTTCAACTATAAAATCAAAATTTTCCATGTTTAAATAAGCCATGGAAAAAAAGAGGGCAAATATTTTTCTTTTTTAAGATATTACACTTTCTTTTTTAGTCTACTTTCAATTTAATCCCTAAATTTTAAAATACTACAATCTTACTTCCTTAAAATTTTAGTTTTGTTTTGATTTAATCTTTAAATTTCAACATTTATATTTCTTTTTAACTTTGATTTTCATTAAACATGTTAATGTCGGTTAATTATTTTTCTTTTTCTTCTAAAATTACGATCATTTAAGTTTCACACTATTTTTATGACTATTGAAATTAATTTGAAAATTTCACTTTATAGCTATTTCAAATTAACGAAGATTCAAGAAATAGGTATAAACCTTGTGCACACCATAGCAAAAGTGCTAAAAAAATAGTTTGGTTAAAGTTTATTCTTGATTTTATTATTATTCATGCTTCCTTGAAGAATAATTATCACTCTTTTGCCCAGGAGGTTTCTCGATATTTTTCTATACACCAAAATAAAACAAAACGTTGATTTTAAGAGTAACAATTTGAAAATTTGATATAGCATGAGTGATATAATCTAAAATTTTATTATATTTTATAAATAGTTTTAAAACGTTTTCCTCCTTAAAAACATTAAAATAGCCAAATTTAGACTAAAAGAATAAAGGATTTTTATCCTTGATTTGAGTGGGCCTTTAGAATGAAAAGGAGAAGCCCATGATTAAAGGTACCCCATTAATTAATGGTGAATTGTGGTATACACGTACTTAAAACAATTCCAGTATGTACCCATCCTTTTAGATACAAGTCTGTATATGTACAGTAATAATTTTAGAACATTACAAATATCAAATATTGTATAAAGTTTATCACCATTACCCTTTATCATCAAAGGAATTGTATGATAGACTACCAACAATATAATCCATCGTTGATGAACTTTTATCATATTAACAATTTCTCTTTAAAATATTGTTATATATGTTAATATTTTGAATACGATTGTTATTTTTTGACTGTGTGCTAACAAATTCTACCTATTTACTTTTATCTTGGTAAACATTCATTTATTTTATTTTTACTTTTAAAAACCAAGTTCATAAACACTTTTTCTACCTTTTGATTCCCTTGATTTGATCTCTTTTTCTTACCCATGTTTTCATGAATGAAAGTAAATTTTAAATTTTTAACCATAATAGAGAATACGTCTAATTCAAATACTATTAATAAAAAACGAAATGAGTACCTACAACACCTAACATATTTTAATATTTTTAGTTTTAGATATCATGTTTCTTTTCTGTAGTTCTTTTTAACCAAGTTTTTTTATAGCTATATATTTAAAATAAACGAAAAATTATCAAAAATAAAATATTTGACCAAATATTTACTAGTATAATAAACTGTCTTTTAGTAATTTTATTCTATGGAAAGTAAATAGTTTATCAATTTTTTATATTTTTGAAAAAATTCCTTCATTTTATTTCAATATTTGTATTTATTTCTCTTAATTTTTTTTCTCTGTGTCCAGTGTTTCAATAATTTATTGGCTTATTATTTTCTAAAAACAAAAAAAAATGTAGTCTATTTTATTACGTGGATTAATTTATGATCAACTGCTCATATAATTTATAAATTATGAAACTTATGGTTAGCAATATGGTTTAACTTGAGCATAATTCAATTGGATAAGACATGGGTTCTCAAATTGAAGGTTAAATTTTCTACTCTCTTCATTAATACAATTAATAAAAAAGTGGTCGTACAAGATTATCCCATATCCACTCTCATATCATCAAGTTATGTCTAGCTATGTATAGCTAGTGTGCATTTGGTCACAGAATCCATTAACATGATCATATAAGTGATTTGAATATGTTTTTTTTATCTGGTGTGATGCATATTTGTAGCTGTTTTGATACATTGAGTAAGACTTAAACCTGTATTGAGTGATGCATAAGTCCCAATTCACAACATAATAATCTAAACTAAATTGAGCACTAGCTACAAAATTTAGGTGAAAAGAAAACATAAGTATATTTTACTCAATATATTTTATTAAGGTAAAATAAGACAATATATACTCAAATCCATCTAATCATTTCATTTCATACAAAAAAAAATAATAAAAAATTTCATATACTTTTAAAAAATTTCATAACCTAATAGACACAGCATATGCTGATTGACTAAATTATTTATAATTTAACCAATTAAAAGCAGGATGGGAAGATTTGAATCGGTATCTCTTGTCTATAGGTATATTTAAATATATATTTAAATGTTAGTTGAGCTCAACTCATGTTATGTTTTTAATTGATTATTTTTTCTTTTGTCTATAGATGTCAAAAAATAAAAGGAAATATCAATTAAAAACATAAATTTATAATTATATCAATATATTTAAGCATTAATTTTTCATAAGCATATCAATTTACACTATTCTCCAAATTTTATTTTGATGAATTTTGTGTAAAGCTTATAATTTAAGCATTATTTAACTCTCAAATTTTCGCAAGTCAATAGATTTAGGCTTTTCATCATGATTACCTTTAAAAATCATCTGTACATGAATTTTCAAATGTATACAATTCTTCAAATTGTGATTTTAACAAAATGGGAGATTATAGCAAATTAAGAATGGTTTTTTTGAAAAAAAAATGTTTGGGTCTTAATTAAATTAAGGAGCTTGATTGATATAATTATTCGTTCAATTTATAATAATTCATGCCATAAATGGACACCGTTTTTTAGTCGAGGATTTAAAAGTACTGAAAACGGCCTATAGCATAAAATAGGCAAGTATTAATTTTTTAAGAATAGTAAAAAACAAACAAATTATTACCCTTCACAAAATAAAATGTTGGAATTTATGTCCTAAAATTATTCTATTCAATAAAGTCGTTATTGATACTGTAATCTTAAAGCCAATAAACTAAGGACCCGAAGCTATTATTAAGTAAACTTGAGCTATATGTAGAGACATAAACGTGGATCAAGTTTAAGTATATAGCCTAAATAGTCTATAGTATACGAATACGGTTGGACACCTTATTCTAGGGACACTATGGATGCAGCCCACTTTGTAGTTAGTACAAACGATGTGATCTTGAATTGTTCATGTAGAAACATGGAAGTGAGGTCATCTTATGTAAAGAGTTTACATAAGACTGAAACCATGACATAGTCACTTTTAGGTTATAACACCGTTGACTTTAATAAAATCGACTATTTCGTTTATAGATATCTAATGTAGCTTAATCTTAATTCTGAGATAACTATGAATTTCTGTTCACACGAAATTATCCTTAGATCTGCATTGGTGATGGCAACTCAATGGCGTTGGTCCAATAAGCTTTCCATTTTAGGGGTAAGACCGGGTGGATAGTTAGGAACATAGGGTGCAAGACGGAATTCACTCCTACCCATATAAAGGATAGTAGATAGGTTGTTCCCTTAAGGATTGAATCCAAGTCTTGAACAAGGAACCCCACCTTCCCATTGGCTCGAGAGGGATTTAGTTTATAGGTTGGACCTTAAACCAATTGTTTAATAGTGGATCAGTGGAACTTGAGGAGCAAGATGGAGTCTTGGGGATAAAACGATACTTTGACCCACTTGAGGTTACGAACAACTTGTGAAAGATTAACTTACTTATCATGGTTATATCACATGGACATAAATATATCTATAGTGAGGGGAGTGCAACTACGGACTTTAGTGGAATGACCCGTTAGTTAACGAAGGTCGATTAACTCGGTCTAAAAGAGTTTAACCAGTTAATCTCAGATCGTTGGAGCGGCCCATGATCTGTAGATCCATTAGGTTTTCCTACTAGCTCACAAGGAATCAACTTAGAACATTATGATGAAATTATTGGAATTGTTTGAATTAGGTAAAGAGAGAGAAACTGACGAATATATTTGATATAATTGTTGGTTATAAGTTTAAGAAAAATTTGTATGTTTAAATGTGATTTAAATATTAAAAATATGAATATATATTCATATTCAGAAGCTCATAATTGATGGAAGTGGTAAAAGACATGAAAAGTAAAAAAGGTTGACTTTTGACTTTGAGAAATCAAACTTTAACCGACTTTATATTTAAATGTGATTTGAATTTTAAAAAAATAAATGCATATTCATGCTCGGAAGGTTAAAATTAGTCAAGATGGACAAAATGGTAAAAAGTCAAAATGTTGACTTTATACTTGAAAAAGTCAAACTTTGAATTTGATTTAAATGTTAAATTACCATATTGCCCTTAGACTAATTTAAATAATAACACTTGTTGAGATTTGACAAGCTTATCACTTGCATGTGATATGCAAGTGGCTTATTGCATTTAAGACACATACCCCACTAATAGTTAGTGGAATGCCAAGTGGTGAGATAGGGAAGCTCTTGCATGTAGTTTGCTTGTAAAGAGGTTTTTTTGCAAAGGTGAAAGTTCTCTTGGGTTTTGAAATGGTGAGAATTAATTTTGTAATGAAGAATTAGAAAATAGAACCAAAGAACTCTTTTATTTTACTTTTAACAAAGATCTAAAAGTTGGGTTCCTCCTAAAAGTACCATCTCTCTATTTTCTCTACCATTTTGAGTCCCACAACTCGGTTCCATGTCTAGAGAATAGCGTGTCAACACTTGTGGTAGTCCTGACTTCGAGTTCGTGAGAAAATTACAAGAATTGAAAAACATAAAAGGTGAGTTTTTCTTTTAAACCTATCTTTGTTTCAATTAGGATTGTTATGAATGTTGATTATTAAATTTGTTTAGTTGCAATTGGAGTAAAGTTTGTTTCGTTTTCCACTACACATGTTTACGGTTTCCATCAGCCACTACATAAACCCAATCAAAAATAGAACAAACACTCCTTCCAATCAAGTTCTTCAAAGAAAAAAAAAAAACTTCCCACTTCAGCAAAGAGCCACAAAATCAAACACTACATTAGAAAAGAAACAAAATATCTCAAGTAATCCACCAAAAAAAGCAATAGAAGAAGAGACAATAAGACATTTAAATCACTAGCATTTGCAGATTGAAAGATGAGCAACAACCAAGTAAAAATAAAGATCATAGTTGTAAAAAACCTCAAATTCTTAGGTTGAATTAGCAAAAATTTTTAAAAAGCCAACATATAAGAAGTACTAGTGGTCTAGTGATAGAATAATACTCAAGTCGATTCCATTCTGTAGCATTGACCAGAACCACTGAGTTAGAGGAAATTGTACTTTTGTTATGATAAAGAGAAAAAAATACACCATTAGATGCAAACAAAATGGAGGTTGAAAAAAAAAGGAGTTACTTGAACAGAAAAACATCTTTAAATGCGTAAGGTTAATATACCTGAGGTTAACCTTTTCTACCATTTATAACCAACATGATTATCAAAAAAAGAGAGAAGAAAATGGCTGAAATAGAAACAACAGAGACATAGTAAATAATTTTATAAAGTTTCCCATGTATTAAAAATCACAATAAGTGTCAACGTAGATAGTCATACCATTTAACACCTAAAAAGTATAGAAAATATAAATTTAGATAACTTGGAGATTCACTAAACCAAAAAGGTCATCCTTAAGCATTTAAAATCATCGATTGTATGAACAACATGCCTGCTACAGATCCAAAGAAGAAAAAGTTGACCTACACAAAAGTAGGAGTCTAACAATGAATAAAAGGATTAGTAAAAATGTAAATAATTGAACTTTTGCTGATATCAATGGAAAATAGAGTCATCAAAACATGGATTTTAAAACATCTGTGCTTATGCATTTTGGGCTTGGCCTTTGGAAACATAGACCAACCCATTTTCCTGTCAATTGCATACGTGGGATATGAATATCTAGGTTATTAGATTGTTTCTTTGTCCTACTGTGCTACTTAGAACATCATAGTTACATCAAAATCACGATAAAATAAACAACATCCACATGTCACCACGGTTAGGGATGAAGTAAATCATACACGTTACAACCTATAAAACCTTATGAAAAGTGCATAAATACTCTACATGACGAACCCAAAATGCTTCTCTAATAACTTAGTGCTTGTATCCCATGCTAGAGTAAATAAGTTTCCTATCTCAGAAAGTGTAAGCCGACAAAGCTTACTCTGATACCATGAAATGAAAATTGAATTATTGAATCAAGTCTCAGATATCAACAGAGAATTTACAAGCTATGAAGAGGAGAAGCAGTAACTAATTTTCAATAAACCAATCACGAATAAAAAAGACTAATAATTTATAACATTTAAAGCAACTAAGTAAGTGATTCAATTCCAACATTAATGATGACCTTGAGGTGGTCTCGTTTGATACAGTTTAAGTTGGTTTCTGCATAGTAAACACCATCAATATCATTACTTTCAACATCACTTCATCGTAAAGGAAGAAACTTCCAAGAATGTTAAGTTTCTAAAGTGGCATAATTAGAAGCAAGGACTTTCATTATGGAGTTAACATTATAGATTATATCAGAGATGCTTCCTATAAAAAAAAAGATTATATGTTGGGATAATCTTCCTTTGTGTTCGGGTTGCACCCATGCATTCATATCAAGGGAGCATTTGAGGAATTAGATCACATTGCATCCTTTAGAGACGACAGTTGGCTACCTTGATTTCCAACTTTTCTTGAAGGCCTTTATAGTTAGTTTGGTTTGTAATAAAGATTGTGGTCTTCTATGATAACTCGCAAATTCTTTGCTCAGTGGGGTCTGCGACTTTAAAAAACTTTAAGACTACATAGGCAACTATCCTAAGAGCCTTTGGATTCATAGAATGCATAAAATTAACCCACATGAAAGGAAAAGAAACTGAAATCATTACACAAGTAGCAGATAAATTTAAACAAAGGAACGTGGTGTCAATGAATTTATTAATATTGATCTCTATATGGATATAACCAATATCTTGTCAAGTAGAAAAGATAAACTGAAACCACTAATTGATCATTACCTTTGTATATTGTCTCCTCACGACCATCCTTCTTGGTAGATGATCTTGGACCACGTTGTGATGGTGCATATTCAATCACTTATTGCTCTCTTGATGAAAATTGATTGTTAAGGCTAGATGCAACCTTTTTTGTGTATTGCTTCTTAATTGTCTTGTTTATCCAATGCAATTCTGTCATTTTGCTTCTAATTAATGCCAAAGTTTTCTTTTTCTTGTCAGTAAGGGTTCAAAGAGGCACCTTTTTTCGACCCAATTTCAGTAGCTTTTAGAAAAGCTCTAGACTATTAGTGACATCATTAGAATGTCCATTCTTGTCTAGAGTGATTTGGACACTTGAAGAAAGGCTTTGAACACCAGAAACTTTGGACATGAATATTTCTTCTAAATCCATATTTCACAATCAAGAGTCACATATGCCATGTACCCAAAAAAATGTGAATGTCAAGATTGTCATCACGAGTGCGAAAAATATTGGTCAATGGTTAGTGGTCACAATGGGAGAAGGTCAAGGATGTAATATACAGATAAGGACACGGCTACTAATTTATCTAGTAACTTCTCACACAAAATCAACAAGAAACATGAACTTAATCTGTTGTATAAAAGCTCAGTCCGTAGGGCAACTCTTTAATTCCCTCATTTAGTTTTCATCTATCAATAAACTAAAGAACACATAACAAAACAACAATGTAGCTTATCTGAGCTAAGAAACCAAACATTCTTTCAACAAAAAAACATTATATATCCACAAAAAAACAAAACCTCATTTGAAAAAAAAAAACACCTCAAACTCATAAGAACAACCCATCAATGAAAAAAGAGAAACAATACAAGTGTTAGAGATTCCAAACAAACAAAAACATAAGTAAACAAAACAACGAGTGACGAACAAGATAATGCTAAAAAACAAATCTAAGGGCAAAAGAAAACCAAAGGTAAAATAAAAATAAAACAAACAAACAATTAACAAAAATAGCAAGAACAAAGAAAAATTTTAAAAGGACATTACAATTGAAGAGAAGCCCTAATAGACGAACATAACAACATTTGGCCCACTTGTCCTCCAAATGTTAGAGGAAATCCTCAAAATTTTCAAGAAAATCAAGCCCTATGTACTCAATTTTGAGCTCATTTGAACATTTCTGCATCCACACGATGGTCAGACGGTGCTAGATGAACCAGAGAAGAATTTGCATTTAAGCAAACGACCTGATATAAATTATGAAGTTAAAAACTTTTTAAATTAAAGTAACTTCCATTACGTTCCTCAACAAACAGAATGCTCAAAATTTATTTCAACCGTCTTGAAAAACTAACTCAATAAGATGATAAAACAATAGAAAAAGAAGGTATTACATCGAATCACCTTGGAGGAGTCAACTTTTGGGTGGTGCTTGTTAACCAAGAGAACTCCCTCAGTGACTTCCTCCTTTCTAGAGTGATCGTCGTGGGATGAAAATGGCCAGAGAGAAATGGTGTTGGCTGACATTCCCAGTGAGCTAGACTAGAAAATTAGACTGGAACTCGAAGATGTCGAATAAGTGGACAAAGTAGTCGACAAAAAGTTTTTCTTGGAGCCAAATGCATAGATATGCAAGAACAGATTGGGGAGAATGGAAGAGAAGACTAAGAAAGAACAATTAGAGGCAAAGCTGGGGGACTTAGAGTGATAGATGGAGCTTGGCGACTTGAGATGATAAATGAGAAGACAGACGAAGGAAACAAAGGTGATGGTTGAAGAGAGAACAAAGAAGATGAGGTTGGAGATTTGAGTTGTGGAAGAGAGCTAATGGAGGGAGAATGTGAAGCAGCACGAATGAGAAGATAAAGCGGAAGATTGGAAAAAGCGTAATGTGATATTCTCAAATGAAACCCATTTTGGCGCTCCAATTTTAGGTTTTCGACTCTCTTTTCTTTCTTTCTTTTTTATTTAATAACATTTGATAATAGAAGTTATAAAAAAAATGTTATTGAAAGGCTGATTGTTGTAGTGAGAGATAGTTGGATTGATGATGTTCATTTATTTCCAAGGCAACAATCTTTTATCTTCAACAACAAATCCAACTTCCACGTTGTATTTCATAGTATGAGATTTTATCTCAAAATCAATTAGCAATTTAAAAAGTAATTTGTCTATCTTATAAAATTATTTGAGTCCTTGATTTTTCTAACGTGAAAATTTCAACATTACAAAAAATTTAGTTTTTAGTGGAGCACAAATAACGTTACTAAAACGAAAAAAAATGTCGTTAAAAGTATTAGTGATGCAATGACATGCGTCACTAGAACTGTCGTAGCATCTGCGTACCTAAAAGTTTTAGTGACGCAACAAATTCACATTGCAAAATGTGTACTTTTGCTAACATTTGTGCTTTACTAAAAGTTACTAAGTGCTTACATTTAGTAACATATTTGTTGTTGCTATTTATTTTTTTACAGTGACATAGTACATTTGTCTCTAAAGGTGATGTTTTAATGGTAGATAATGTTGTTATTAAAGGTTAATTTTGTGACCATTACAAACGTCTTTTGCTACTTATTAAAATCAATATTTAGTGCTACTAAAAATTTCTATAGTTTTTTTTAGTTTAGAAAACCAATAATGTTCTGACTTGATTGAAATCACCATTAAATGTATTTTATTAGATCAACAAAAAATTATATCCAATTTACTATATAAACCTGTTATAAAATGTCAAATATAATGATCTTAGGAACTATCACTAGGCAACATGCAATAACACCAACTTCATTACAAGAAGGATATGTCAAGAAACTTCGATAATTTCATAAAGAGTTCAAGTAATGTCAACCTAAGTTATAAGTATGAAATTACATCAAGTAAATTGATGTACAAAGTTAGTTCCAAACACTAGGTCGTATCACTAGTTTGCATAACAAACATTTGTGCAAAAGTAGTGTGCATAACAAAAGTTTCTACAAGTCTTGGAAGCATAAAATGATCTTTCCTAATAACAAAATTTTAGGATACCAACTAAAACTCTTTTCATATTCATCCGAAGTTAACATCAAAATCTTGTATAAAAGACCATTTGGGCGTCAAATATGAAATATATATGCATAACAGAATAAATAAGTAAAATATGTAAGCAAAAACCAAAACTTAGGCACTTTAAAGCATGCATATATAATGACACTACTCAATATGATTCAACTCAAACACTCCAACCATAATTAGGAGGGGGAAGGGGGGCATGTCTATATTAAGAGCAACAAACTCCATAAAGATTCAACTCAAAAAAACAGAACTTAGGAACTTGAACCATGATGACACTACTCAATATGATTTAACTCAAACATTCTAATCACAAATACGGGAGGAAGATGGGGGTGGGGAAGCATGTCTAAATCAAAAGCAACAAACACCATAAGGATTCAACTAAAAAAATAAAACTTAGGCCCTTTAAAGCATAATAACACTACTCAATATGATTCAACTCAAACATTCTAATCACAATAAAGGGGGGTGGGGGGAGGGGATGGCATGTCTACATCAAAAGTAACAAACTCCATAAGGATTCAACTAAAAAAATGAAACTTAGGCACTTTAAAGCATAACGAATCTATGACTACCATGTTTGTATATATTATTCTAATTCGATACTTTATATATCAAACTAGTTAAGTTGAAAAAACTATTTGTTAATTGCCATTTGATTGTTCTGAACTTTATTCCATGTTAGAGATATCTTCTTGAGTTGTTAACCTTCTTAAAATCGCTTCAATTGTAGTTTGTTTGGCTATACTTTAGAAGTGTGCAATCTGCACATTTGTTTTTCTTTGTGCTTTGTTGAATTGCCCCATTTCTAGTATTCTTGGGTCTTGGTCTCTAACCTTATCCTTGTTGGGGTTTGTCCTAAAACTTGTAGATTGTAAATATAATCCATTGACCGTTATTAATAAAGTGTTGTTATTATATAAAAATTTTTAATGATTATATTATTAGTTTTATCTTAATAACCCAAATCCAATAAATTAACATCCTAAACTATTTCACGAGTCTTGAACAATATGTAGAGACATACAGGAATCAATGTTCGAGATCAGCTTAAAGAGTCTATAGTATAGAGCTAAGACTGGGTACCTTATCCTTGTAACATTATGGATACGGCTCACTTTGTATTTCATACAAACACAATAATCCAACAAGTGCGTGTAAGTGACATACGAGTAAAGGTATCGTATGCAATGAGTTTGCATAAGACTGGACCACGAAATAGTAACCACTTGATGTAACTCCGTTAACTATTTAGGTTTCTATTTCTTTAAGATGACTTAGGTAACTTAGCCTCTATGATTATCCTTTGATTTGTATGGGTGAGAGTGGCCAGATTGTTAACTTAGTATGCTTATCATTTTAGGGACAAGGTCGAGTGAGAAGCTAGAAACATAATTACACAAGATGGAATTCACTCCTTTCCTACTTTAGGGTAAGTGGATGAGTGTTCTCTTAAATGATATCTCTGGAACTTGTACAAAGGCCCCCTACACTCTCTATGATATGAGAGAGGTTTTTATTTATTAGTTGAACCATAAACAGATTGTTCATTAGAGGAGCATTGGTATTTAAGAACTAGAGGTAACCTAAGGGAAAATGATAATTTGACCTAACTGATGTTACCAACACTCGTGAAGGACTAACTTATTGTTATTGGTCTATATCGGTGGACACAGAAATGTATCTACAGTGAGAAGAGTTCAACTGTGAGTCTTTAGTGGAGTGTACAAAAAATTAATAAATATTGGTTATAATTTAAAATGTTCAAATTTACTTTAGAAATTAGTATAATGTATAGTGATACAGTATAATATAAAGTTTATATGTTAATCAAACTTTATTATATAAATTTAATTTCGGATATGGTTCAAAATTAATTTTTAAGAGATAAAATATTTGAATGAGTTCAAATATTAATTTAATGTGAATTGGATTCATATTAAAATTATTGTTATTATTATTTTTTGAAAGGTATTGTAATAAATGCTGGGGTGGGGATTTGAACCCAGGACTTCCTGTCCACGGGTCCATACAGGTGCCAGCTGAGCTAAGCTCTTGTTGGCATATTAAAATTATTGTTTACGAGTGAAATTTATATTTGAATATGATTCAAATTTAATTTAAGTTAAATATAAGATATTTAATTTAGCTATTAATTAATAAGAGAATTAATTAATAGTTTAGTTTAATTTAATTTAAATAAATTTTATTTAACTAAATTAATTTTAAACTATACGATATTAGGGTGTGCAACCTGAACTGCTTAATCTATTTCAGAATGTCAAAGAAATGGTTGCATTCGTTAAATATGATTTAAATGAAATATGATTTAATTAATTATTAATTGATTGATTAATTAATTAGTTAATCTGAAATTTCTATGTATTTAATATTTTTTAAATTAATAGAATGTCATGATTCTCTCTTACTCCCTCAAGGAAAGGGAGTTATAAATATGCAGAAGAAAAACAGTTTTTCTCAAATCTCTTAATCAATTAAAAAAAAAACCAATACTTTTGCTCTCTAAAAAAATAGTTCCTTCTAAAACTTTTTCCATCACAATTGGTTCCTACAAACTAATCTCATCCTAGAGGATAGAAAAGTTTTCGACGAGTGATGTCCCCAAATTATGAGATTTAGTGGATTTAGAGACGTCGAACTATATAAGTTTTTCTCTCTCTAATCTATACTTTATGAAAACATGCTTATTAAGAAATTTAGTTTCTAAATTATTTTTTGCCAATGTATTTGCAATTTGGAATTTTCAAATAAATTGAGGATGGTTTTGTAAAATGTTCTGTTGTTAAGAGCTTTTATCCCTTCAATCCTTTCACATTCCCCAATCGCTTACCTAATACCCATTCACCATTTTCCTTCCTATTCCTTGGTTTGAATATCATCCACCCTCAACTCATTTAATTCATCTATCAATGGTTATCAACAAATATCAATTTCTTTATTAGAAGATGTTGGACCAAGGATGAGTAAAGATAGAAAAGTGAATGGTTCTTTCATACTCTTCCAAGGAGGCAAGTTGTATGGAATGAGTATAATTTTCAATAAGTTGTATGGTGTGCTTATGTTTCCAGATGGATTAAACCCATAAGAATAAAGTGCAATATGACATGTCGAGCGCTGAAGCAAAATAAGGATACTAGTTATCAAAATGTTTCCAACCCTTAGCATCAGAAAGATGCGAAAGTATGCCTTCAGATTGACACATTTTATCTTTGTGCCACCTCATATCCTCTACCTTATGTTTTGAAAGAAATAATCTTTGCAACCTTGCCTTTAGTGAAAAATATCTCAAGACCTTATCTGGAATTTGTTTCCCTTTTCTATCATTCAACCTATATGTAACACCCCGAGCGTCAAGGTAATTAATTTTATTTGAATCTCCTTATTTTAAGGTTTAAATGTGGAATTGGGTGT
>JBBPDI010072953.1:0-16074 GCA_037974545.1 Cucumis variabilis | reverse complement strand
TAACTCACTTGATTAACACGTGTTTACGTTTATTTTCTAGTATGACAAGTTCTTCATGGGCCTATAAACACTTGTGGAATTTAGACAACAGGAACTTTAAACTCGGGTATCTGACACAATTACAAATAACGATGATGACTGAGAAGCTGTCAGGATGTAACATACAAGGTTCCTCGATTATTGATTGTCGAATAAAGACCCTCAAGGGAACGTTCCAGGCCATAGCAGAAATGTGTGGCCCATCATACAGTGGGTTTGGTTCGAACGATGAAGTGAAGTACATCATCGTTGAGAAGGAATTGTTCGACCATTAGGTGAAGGTAGGTTATTCATTTTGTCAACCGTTATTCGTTTATAATAGAAAAAAATGACAATTTATTTATACATTTCCACAAAGTCATCCTGCCACCAAGGGCTTCCTAAAAAAACCCTTTCCTCATTACGCGACCTACATTACGTGTTTGGAAAAGATCGTGCTATGGAAGCACGCTCAAAAACATTTGTCGATGTGAGATTTCCCACCGACGATGGAAACGATCTAGAGATCCCTATGATGTATAGTTAGAGAGACTAGACATGTCACCTGATGTTTCACCTCGATCCGCAAAACAACCAGAATGTAGGAAGTGTGAATAGGATGCAATTTAGCTTAAAACCTTGGAACCGGTCTTATCGCCTAACTCAAACTTAACTCCTTTAAACTACCAAGCGATAAAGATAAACATAACGCAACGGAAGTTAACTCAAAATTTTATTCAACAACAAGCGTTTAGTACATGAACATACAATTACAACACTTTGACCAAAATAAATGACATTAATCAAAACTCTTAAACGCCTGGTAGCTTTCTCAACTCACTGCAAGCCCTTCAACATTCTTCTTTACTTGGCCTATACACCTAATCCTGGAAGATGGAATTTTAAAACGTAAGTCTAAAAGACTTAGTGAGGTTTTATGAAAACCTTTTTACAATACCCTTTGATAAATCCTTTTCGACAAATCATAAATTTCAGCACAAATCAGTTTATCAATAAACACATCATTTCGCAAAACATATCCAAACGCATGTAATCATTTTTACAATTGAATCAGATCAACTCATAAATCACATCAATATACATTTCACATAAGCACCCATTAGTCACAATCATTCCTTTCGCCAAGGATCCTGAATTGTTCTCTACGCTTGGATTCATTACCTTGCATTTAGACTACTGTATCAACAGCATCCAAGAACGTACAGATTTGTCTTTGTTGCTCAGACTCCACAACACAATGCAATCCTTTTCTACATTGGCCGACTTCACTCCACCATGCAAGTCTTTTCTACATGGTTGTCTTTAACCTTATGTGCACGTAACAGCTAGTTCATTCAAAGGAAGCAACTCAAACCATTTTATAATCATTTAAATCGCAATAATAAAAATCACGCTTTGACTATTATAAAACATGTTGTAAACATATAAGTTTTTCATATAAATCTTTTCATATTTGAAATTCTCATTCAATCTTTATAGCTTAATAGAGAAAGCTTGAAATCAATATAAATTTTTTTAAAGAAAATCACTCACAAACACTTAGCCTTAAAACCGAAAATCTCTTCTTCTTCTTTGTTCTAGCATACCCTTCTCGCGAAAACAAAATGGAAACACTTCAACACTTCAAAATTTTTTCAAAAATCTCCCTTACTTAGTGACCTAAATCCTTTATTTATACTACTCTTTAACCTGGATTAGACATCCTCAAATCCTTGTCAAATTTCCAAAACCTACTTAAAACTTTACACGTGCAAAATCAAGATTTATCTTAACCATGCTTAAATCCTTAATCTTACACGTTAGTTCCTGTCAAATCAAATTTGACATTTTCTCACCAAACCTTTATTCTCCCCTAACCATTCCACGAATAACTTCAACCACTTAACATGACTTTCGAAAGTCTTAAAGCAATAACTCCTTTTGCGAACTAGCCAACCTTTTCTCGTGAAGACTCTTTCTCTTGTGAGAATTTAGACTTAAAGGTCCTACCGCAAATCCTTCTTTTCTCAAAACTTCCTCACGAACTAATTTCTTAACCACAAAACTTATTCTTAACCATATAAGATTTTATCATTTAATCATTTCTGCAAATTGATTCAAACGCCAATTTCTTATTGCGAAGTCTTATTTCAAAAAGCCTCCTCTTATCTAAAACGTCAATTTCAAAACACTTTACCAGATTTTACTTTGTATACTCAAATTAGAAGCAAATTTCACATCTGATGACATCATGCGCACATGACCTAGTCGCCCAAGTGAGGGTAGGAATACTTCAAGTGGAAGCAAGAGGAAGCGGGGAGGCCAGACCACTGAAACTATTGAAATCATTCACAATGTAATGGAATATGCGAATGACCAATTGAAGGCCATTATAGAATGGGCGAATGTACAACGTCAAGTGGAGAATTCCTCTCGTGCAAAAGTCATGAGATAGTTGCATGGAATCACTGAAGTAAGTACCGGCGATAAGGTGCACCTTATGTGAATAATAATGTGCATAGTCCAAGACATGAAGGCATTCTTGGAGATACCCAACGAGCTTAAATTGGACTACTGCAAGGTCATGCTTGAAGGTAACACTTGGGTGATTGTCCATTTCCTTCATTTTTCCTGTCTGTTTGCTACTTCATCTGCTTTAATGTATTTGTCTTAATTTCGTAATTAAATTTTTAAAAACTTTTGTATGAGCCTTTTAAATATTAATGAAGTTACGATCATGAAAATGCGTATTTGAAATGTCTTTTGCATTGTTTTAATTACAACCAAAGTTACGACTAGTAGCAATGTATGCTTCTATTAGTATGATGCAGAATAACCTAATTTAATGATGTAAGCATTATGTCGAGATAGGTGGAAATTTAATTGAGTAAGAATCGTAAGTAAGAAATTTTAATAATAGCGGTTTGTGTTTACATGTTTTTCGTTACATGTGTACGACAGAAAAAAAATGGTGAAAAGTAACGATTTAAGCCCATTTATGAAATGAATGTTATAACTAAGAAGATTAAGGAAAGTTATTTTAAGAAAAATATTACAGTTAATGACAAATATATATGCATGGAAAAGAAGATTAGTGTAAACACAAGATCAAAGCTTAAATTATTGCTATGATCAATGTGATAATTAGAAAGCTTTTTTAATTCAATGTACAATATATATGCATGAACAAAAAAAACATGAAACATCAAGATGGACGTAAATTTAGTGAACAAATATCATAATTAAAATTATTTAATAGAATTAATTTATGAAAATTATGTAGTGGATCTACATTATATATTTTAGAAAAATAAAGTTGTGAAAAACCTAAATTGCACTACAAGAAACTAGGGTTCTCCCGACGTAGCAAAACGTCAGAGAAAACTCATAGTGCATCGACCAAAGTATTGTCGACGTTGATTCCTACATCGAGAAGGACGTTGGTAAAACCTCATCGGTGAAACTTTGATCGACACCGGACATGGACGTCGTCGACATATGATTAAACCCGATGCAGTAGATTCTGACGCATAGACAACCTCAATTTTTTATTACACCTGACGTCATTGCAATGCATTGGGAAATGTTGTCTCGACATCATTGCAGTGCATCGGGACAAAGTAACTCTGACATCGCATCGGAATAAAGTTTTCCCAACGTTCTCCACAAACGTAGGGGGAACTCTTGATCTCAATGCCAGTCATGCGTCGAGATAAAGGTTTTTTAACATTTTTTATTTATTATTATCATTATTATTTGTTTTTATTATTATGAGGTTTTTTTTTTTGCTTTGTAAGGAAAGAAACAAAAATTGCTACTACATTAATGTTAAAAAAATTACATTAAAATTAAAAAAAATGTACACCTCTCCCCTATTAGGTAGTCGCGGACGCCAAAAAAGGATGTTAAACCTACAAAATGACATAAAATTTCAGTAATTAGAATATCACAAATGAGAAATAACACCACATTAAATGTTGAATAATACATACCCCAAATTATCATAACTCTCTATGTTACCGACTCATATCTTCGATCATCTTTTTCATCTCGTACATTTTCTGTGCATAGTTCTCTTTCATTTTTCAAACAGTTTCTTCCATTCGAGAAAAAGAGAGAGATCATCGTCCGTCCGTTGCCATCCACTCTGTCAGTCACCCCACTCCTTTTGTCTTTGTCTCTTTCACAATTTCTTGGTTGGAGATAATTCAAAGTTCAAAATCCTAAATATAAACCCCTTTGAATTTGTCCTTAATTTCCTTTTCTATCATTGGGTTTCTTTTATTCCAAGTATCCAAATATTTCTTATTGATTTTTATTTTTGTTATATTCAATAGTTTGGAATGTGTTGTGATCGTTGTTTATGTTCTTGGCAACCATGGTGAGTTTAGAAGGTAAAGTATGATTTTATTTTTCTTGTTGTTTACTTACCGCTTAGTGTGTATTCGTGGTTTGAATTTTTGCATATGTTTGTTTACATACAGCAGCTGCAAAAGAGGAAGAAGTTGAAGAAGATGATCAAATGGATGGTTACCCAAGCAGGAAGCTGTTGACGATGAGAAGGTATTTTTTTAAAAAAAATAAAGGATATCCTGACGCACAGGATATAGCATCGGGATATCCTCTCCCCACAGATTTTTCTTGACTTCGGAAAATCCTTCTCCAACATTTTTTCTTTTTCTTTCAAAGCTTTTATACGTTGGAAGATCCTCATTTTCTTTTAGTGTGTGTCTGATCATCCTCACGCATTATCCAAAGACACTAATGTCAAAAACGATAGTGAGAAAGAAGGCGATGAGGATGGCAATGTACACGATGACCACAATATTGATGTGGATGGGATCCATCAAGCTGAAAAAACATTCAGTTAAACCACTGTTAGACCCATCAGATGATAAATTACATATGGAGCCAAAATATGCTTCAACTTTGTTGGAGGTTCAGATGTTGACACTTCAAGAACAATTGGTAGATAATCCGATGGAAGAAATCATGGTCCAATCAATAGTCTAAATAGTGGAGAATTTGATTCAAGATGTTACAACTGAGTCATAAGTCCAATCGGTGGAGAATCTGATTCAAGAAGTGTCAGTGCAAGTCCAATCGGAGCATGACACTCAATGACTTATGGGTCTTCATTCTGATGATCACAAAGGAAGCTTTTTGGAAGAAAGTCTGCCAAGGTTACTAAATGCTAAGGTCGAGAGAAATCCAGGTCTTCCTCTTGCCCGAGCTTAAGCTTCTAAGTCTTTAATATGGATCAAGAAATCATTATTGAATCAAATGAAGAAGTTGAAGAGATGTAATACTTGGATGTTGAAGAGTTATTTTGGCAACTCAAAAGCAATAGTATTAAATGTGTAAGAAATTATGTATTTATGTGCTTTTCATTTATTATGGCAGTTGAAAAGGCATAGAATTAAATGTATTGACCTTTCATTTCATATTTTAATTAGTATAAATAGTGTTGTAATTTCCACATTTTAATAAAAGAGGAATTTGGATGAATGAAATCTAAAAATTCTAGAATGTAGAATTTTGGTCTTGTGTGTTATTGTGATAGAATGTACGAATATTTGGAAAATTCAAGTGAGGATTGATATATCTTACTTGTGAAGTGTTTCGAAAATCGAGGGTTGATGGGAGTTTCAAATCGACTTTAGAGCTATTGGGGTTGTATTCTTTGAGTCTTGTTGTTTTACATGATTCTTAGATCTAGTGCCCAGGGGTTTCTTATCATTTGGTATCAAAGCTTTGGCTCTAGATCGGGTATATCTTTTCATTATTGCATTATGTTCTTAATTTCTTGATTTCCATTTTTTAGCTATCTCGTTCACATTCTGTCCAGTTTACAAAATCTTTAAAAAAAGTGTCACTTCCAGTCCTAATTTTATAATTTCGTCTTCTTCATGGCCTTCTAATTGAATTTTCCTTCAATGTTAAATGTCGTCATCTTGAAAATCTGTCAGGAAAAAAATGTTGTGATTTGAGAGATTTCATGTTGAACTTTGTTGTTCATGGATTCAAGTGCAAAGAAGATGACTACCATAACCTATACTCAAAAGAGACAACTCAGATTGGAGGAAAAATCTTCTTGAAGAAAATGATAATGATATTGATCAAGAAATCATAATTGAATCAAATGAAGAAGTTGAAGAGATGCAATGCTTGGAAGTTGAAGAGTTATTTTAGCAACCCAAAGTCATAATATTAAATGTTTAAGAAATTATGTGTTTATGTGCTTTTCATTTATTATGGTAGTTGAAAAGACATAGAAATAAATGTTGTGACCTTTGATTTTATATTTTAATTAGTATAAATAGGGTTGTAATTTCCACATTTTAAAAAAGAGGAATTTGGATTACTGGAATCTGGAAACTCTAGAATGTAGAATTTTGGTCTTGTATGTTCTTGTGATAGAATGCACGAATATTTGGAGCATTCAAGTGATGATTGATCTATCTTACTTGTGGAGTGCTTCAAAGATCGAGGGTTGATGGGAATTTCAAAACCTTGTCCAATCCTTAGTTTCTTAGATCATCTAAGTAACTTGAATATAGCCTTCCTTAGGAGTTGAAATCAAATAAGTTTTGGAGATGTTGGGGTTGTGTTCTTTGAGTCTTGTTGTTGTTTAATAGGTCTCAAAGAAAGGTAAAACGACATCACATAAATCCTCCCCAACCACAGATCAGACACCTTTGAAGAAACCCACTGAAAACCCATCAGGGCCAGAAGTCTTACCACTATCCATAGAAAATAAGACTCTTCTAACCTCCCCACGCCCTATAGGCGCCTGAAGAGCCTGACAACACTCCTCAAACCATCTAAACTGAACAATATCATCAATCCAAGGGGACAGCTCTTTATAGCCAATATTCTGAGAGCCCAAACTGTTGCAAAAATAATTAACTGCCATCTGAGCCACCCCTTCATGGGTAGTCAATCGAGTACCTTCTGAATCAACCACAAAACGCATAGAATTACTACTCAAACGAGAACGCAAAGATTGATGAAAAAAGGTAATGTTCTGATCATCTAACTTCAGCCATCGAATCCTGGACTTCTGGCGCATAGAGGCTTCCTCCAGTCCTACAGCTTTCCAATAAGCCTTACTGGCAAAACTTGCTTGATGACTCAGAACATTAGACATAGGATTTTGCTCAACCTCTCTCCGAGCTCTGTCCATAGAATCTTTAGCATTACGAACCTCCCCACTAAGGCTCCAAATGTGCTTACCAAAATGACTTCAGAGGGCAGGCTTGAGATTACGTAAATTTATCACAAAACTCACAATCGAAGAAACCCCTGCATGTCGAACCCAAATTGATGAGACAACATCCATAAAAGAAGCCTCCTCAACCCAGTGGTTGAAGAATAAAAAAGAAACCACCCGTTGTCTTTACTGATTACTGGGGTATACTAGAATATGTGAGTGATAAAAAATACCCTAGGGAAGGACATTAACTCTTATATTAGGCCAAGCACTAAGATCTTCAACATTAACCAGAATACGATCGAGCCTTTTCATCAAAGCAGACCCTTGGACCTTACTAGTCCAGGTGAACCAGTTATCCTGTATCGATGGTTCAACTAGGTCATCCTCACAAATAGCCATGTTGAACTTCTCCATATCCCCAGTAACAGGAGATCCACCAAAAGCTTCAGCATGAAGCCTAATGGTATTAAAATCACCCATGACAATACCCAGCCCCATACAACCAGAAGAGATCTCTACCATACGATGCCACAACAAACGTCTCTCAACATTATTATTTGAGGGATAAACACATAGTACCTCAACACAATCCCCAAAGAGTAGATCTGTTAACGACACAGAGACAAACTGATTTGCCACCTCGCTAGGAGTAAAAATGAATGGATTACTCTTCCACATCACCCACATACGGCCAATCCCACTGTTACTGTAATTACTTATGAAATCCTACGAATCTCCGACCCTTCTAGAATACAAAATTTTCTCCCAAACTTTAGTTTCCAAAATAAAACAGAAACCCACTGAAGATACGACCAGAAAATCAAGCACCGCTCTACACTTTACAGGGCTATTAAAATCCCGCACATTTCAGGAACACCAACTAATCATGAGAATTAATAGGAGCTTTTGCTTCCGTAGGATTACCATCTGAGGGCATACCCTTAAGAACCATAGCGGTATCATCCACCTGTAAGGGTGGGGGAGAGCCATCCACTATAGATAGGGCCCACTTGTCTCCTTCACCCAACTCCATAAGGTTGCCAAAAGAGTTAGGCATAGTCACCTCCACACTTTTGCCCTATCTTGGACAGAAACCAACTCCCTTTTCTTTTTTCTTCATTTTTTTTGAAAATGTAATATTATTATACAACAACAAGGAGGACCTCACAACCTGAGGCCAAGGCACCAGAGCGGATAACAACCACACAGACAAGCAGAAAACAATAAAACCAAAAGAAAGAACACCAACCAAAGCAACTCAAATAAAGACAAAAACAACAAAAAGAATAAAACAACACCACAACACCACAAAACAAATAAAAACAAAGAAAGAAACCAAAAAGAATGAATAACAACCCCACAGCTTGGGGACAAGCAAAGAAAGAAAAGACGAAAAGAGATCAACTAAATAAGATCATTAGCATTCTCACACCAAGAAGCAACACGAGCACTGATACAAGAATGGATGAGCTGAAATAGTACCATATGCTCACAAGCCTGACCTCCATGGAGATGATGATTACGCTCCTTCCATATAAACTAAATTGTAGCACACCAGAGAACACGCCACAACTTCCTCCTCACACCCTTCCCAACACCCTGATGACAAATCCAAGACAACTCAACCCCCCAGTACCCAATCCTATGAGATGATGCCATAACCTGAATGACCCTATACAAAATTTCACACCCAAAAGGACACGAAAAGAACAAATGATTGTGAGACTCATACCTCCCCCCACAAAGAATGCAAGACAAAGAAATCAATCTGTCCCACCGACTTAACCTATCCCTTATACCCAATCTGTCTCTGATGGCTAACCAAGCGCAAAAGGAATGCTTGGGAATATTCCTTTCACCCCACAATAAACCCAACCAATGAACACGACTACCACGAGGATGAATAGTATCCCACACACTAGTAATCAAAAAACGATCATGGCTACCAGGCATCCAAACCCACCTATCCTCAATACTAGGATATAGACTAACACCCTGGGCCCTATCCCAAATATCAATCAAATCCATAGACACACTCTGTCACCTCCAATCCCGATCTGAACTAATGAACTCAGCCAGCCTAGCATCCCTCCGACTCGTTGCATCATACATCACCCTCTCACCAAATCGTTGAAGGATGGGACCGCCCTACAACCAAGGATCTAGCCACACTTTGCAACGCCTACCATCCGTTACCTCCATCTTAACATGCTCTTTAAGGTTATCCCACTTATGCAAGATAGCTCTAAGACACCAAGACCGACCAGCAACATAACCGACTGTCCACAGAGATCTTCCCTTAAGAACATAAGCCTCCACCCAAGCAACCCACAGAGAACCAGAATTTGTCAGCAACAACCAAAGAATCTTCAACGTACTAGCAATATTCCAAGAAAGCCCATCACGGATAGCAAGCCCACCCTTCTCAAATGGGAGACATACCTCAGCCACGCTACCTTAGTACCTCCTCTACTATCCTTCTTACCTCTCCAAAGGAAAGATCTAAGGATTTTATCGATCTCATAATGAACACTCATAGGCAGCACAAACAACTAGCTCAGTAAACCTGAAAACTACGGAGCACTAAACAAACAAGCTGAAGCCTATCGACAAACGATAATACTCTAGCAGACCAAGACCGAATCAGACTAGTTATCCGTTGAATAAGAGGAGCACAATCAGTAGGCCTTAATCTCCCAAACAATCAAGGAAGCCCAAGATAACGAACAAGAATATTACCAAGGAAAAAAACCCAAACTGGCAGCTAAACGAGAAACATCCTCATTATTAACTTCCGCAACAAATATAGAACTTTTCTCCAGATTTGCAAATAACCCTGACAGTTCACCAAACCTCCTAAGAGTCTCTTTCATAAAATTCAGAGAGGAATCATCCACGGCACAAAATAACATAAGATCATTCGTAAAGGTTAGATGAGTTAAACTAACCATCTCACAATTCTGGTGAAACTGAAAACTTTGATAAGGCCAATTCAATATACGAGAGAGAACTTCCATAACCATTACAAAAAGGAATGGAGATAAAGGATCACCCTACCTCAAACCTGTCCTCCTCGGGAAAAACCCTTCCAAAGAGCCATTAATCATAATTGAGAACATAGGGGATGTAACATAAGCTCTCAGCCAACTCACAAATCTCAAAGGGGTGCCAATAGCCATCAACAGTCCAAAAAGATAATCCCAGTTAACAGAATCATAGGCTTTTTTAAGATCAACTTTCATAGTACACCGAGGTTTACTAGAGTTAGTGTGATAACCCCTAACCATTTTCTGACAAAGAAGAATATTATCAATAATACTCCTCCCTAGAACAAAAGCAGACTAATTGCCACTAATAAAAGAAGGACCCACTCACGAAGTCTAACTACCAAAATCTTTGAAATACATTTGTAAATAACATTACAACAAGAAATAGGCCTGAAATCCTCCATACATTCAGCCCCACAACATTTAGGAATAAGAGTAATGGCAGTACTATTCACTCCATGAGGAAGATAACAGGTCTCAAAGAAATACAGAATGGCATCACAAAAATTCTACCCAACCATAGCCCAGGTACCTTTGAAGAAACCAACAGAAAACCCATGAGGACCAGGAGCCTTCCCACTATCCATAGAAAATTAGACTTTCCTAACCTCCTCTTACCCAATAGGAGCCTGTAAAACCTGACAACATTCCTAAGACCACCTAAACTGAACAATATCATTAATCCAATTAGACAGCTCTCTATAGACAATATTCTGAGAGCCCAAACTGTTATGAAAACAATTAACAGCCACCTTAGCCACCCCTTCATGAGTAGTCAACTGAGAACCATCTGAATCAATTAAAAATTGCATAGAATTACTGCTCAATCGAGAATGCAAAGAACGATGGAAAAAGGCAGTGTTCTGATCACCTAACTTCAGCCATCGAATCCTGAACTTCTGACGCATAGACGCTTCCTCAAGTCTAACAGTTTTCCAAAAAGCCTCAGTGGCAAAACTTGCTTAATGACTCAGAACATTAGATACAGGATTTTGTTCAACCTCTCTTTGAGCTCAATCCATGGATCCTTTAGCAATACAAACATCCTCTCTAAGGCCCCTAATGTGCTTACCAAAATGTCTTCAGACAGCGGACTTGAGATTATGTAAATTTCTCGTGAAACTCACAATTGGAGAAACTCCTGCATGTCAAACCCAAACCGATGAGACAACCTCCATAAAAGCAGCTTCCTCAACCCAGTGGTTGAAGAAACAAAAAGAAACTACACTCTATCTCTGCTGAATGCTGGGATAGAGTAGAATAGGTGAGTGATCACTAATGCCCAGGGTAAAACATTAACTCTCAAATTTGGCCAAGCAATAAACCTTCATCATTAACCAGAATACGATCGAGCCTTCTCATCAAACCAGACCCATGGACCTTGCTAGTCCAGGTGAACCAGTTGCCCTAAATCGATGGTTCAACTAGGTCAGCTTCACGAATAGCCATATCAAACTCCTCCATATCACCAGTAACACGAGACCCACCAAAAGCTTCAGAATGAAGCCTAATGGCATTAAAGTTACCCATGACAACACCTGGTCCCGTCCATCCAGAAGAGATCTCACCCATACAACACCACAACAAACATCTCTCAATATTGTTATTTGAGGCATAAACACATAGTACCTCTACACAATCCCCAGAGAGTAGATCAGTTAGCGACCCAGAGATAAACTGATCTTCCACCTAGTGAGGAATAAAAATTAAGCGACTCTGCTTCCACATTACCCACATCCAACCAACTTCTCTCCTACTATAGTTACTAGTGAAATCCCACAAATCTCCAAACCTACTGGATATAGAACCAAAGTTTTCCTCTCGTACTCTAGTTTTCAAAAGACAACAGAAATCCACAGAAGACATACCCAGAAAACCCAGCACCGCTCTACATTTTACAGGGCTATTTAGACCCCTCACATTCTAGGAACACCAAGTAATCATGAGAAGTAATAGGAGTTTTTTCTCCCGCAAGATTACCATCTGAGGGCATATCCCTAAGAACCATAGCAGTGTCATCCACTTGTAAGGGGGGAGAGGAGCCTTCCACTAAAGATAAGGCCCATTTGTCTCCCTCCCACCTCCATAAGGCTGCCAAAAGAGTTAGATATAGTCACATCCATACTCTTACCCTATCTCGAACAGAAACCAACTCCCTTTTCTTCCTAGTGATAAGAGTAAATTCATCCCGATTACCCACATCTTTTTCCTTTGTAGGCCTAATGGGTGAGCTATTAATCTCACCTTCCTCCAACTGTTTAAGCACTCTAATGCCACATCTCCACACGTCACATTATTCAGATCGTCCTTTTTGTTAGGAACCACCTTTCTCACTTTCTCCTCCCGATGTACCTTATTCTTCACAATCCTAAGGCACTTACTATCAGAATGCCCAAAGGCACGACACAAATTACATTTCCTAAGCTTCCATTCATAATTCACCATCACAATGAAATCCACTCCCCTAAGATTAACTGTAATTTCAGAAGGCATAGGAGAGTCCACATTTAATTCAACACAAACAATTATAAACGAGAGTCTTCTTCTTTCCTTAGTAGCTAGATCTAAAGAAATAGGTTTGCCTATGGCACTAGCAACAACGGCCAAACCAAAATCTGTCCATGACTCCATAAGAATCCTACCAAGTTTTATCCATATAGGAACAGAATCAAAAACAACGGATTCAAGAACAATACCTGGAGTCCATTTATGGAGGCACAAGGTGCCATAGTCCACGGGATAGGATCCACTAACAAATTTTGAACCTTTGAATTGAAAACAAATGAGTTCGTTCTCAAGAATCGTTATTATAGACATTTCAATTTTACCCCAGATTTTCTCAATAAGCCAATAGATCACGACATAAGGCATTTTTGCATTAATCAGTTGCCCAACTAAGGTATTTTCCCATAAGGAATTTTCCCATACACGAACTCCTAGGTCAATAATCTCTTCGAGAGGAACTACGATAATTTTATCACGAACAGTTGTAGGAGGAGTATAACGAAGTGGGCTACCACTAGAAGAACCAAAGAGGGAGGCCCATGAAGACTTTGATCCATTTGCATCTGTTTGTTTACAATAACCAACTTGACCATTTTTCTCAATATTTGAGTCGTTGGCCAAATTTCCATTTAAAGTGCCTAGCCCACCATTTTTCGTGACTTCCAGCCCATCAAAACTTTTTTCACATACAGGCCCATCAACTAAAATTGCCCCATCCAACACCACCTGCTTATTCCTCAAGTGGACCACATCCTCAGCCCCAAGCCCAACTCGTGACCCCTCTGGCCCATTGTCTTTTTTTGGTGTGTCGACCCATCATTCAGAGACATGCCATTTGACTCACGGGCTCATGGTTTAATTCGTAATGGGCAGTTTAATCAAATCAATTCAACAGCCATCAATCGTCCTTGTCTGTTTGAAGAAGAAATTATGTCACCTTGCACCGCCGCCACTTTCTGTTGGACAGCTACGTCTTGTGCACATTTCAAACCAGACAACGTACATTGCTTCACCACCAAAATATCATCATTCACAGAGAACAACTCCCTCAGTTACCAGTACATCATCGAAAAGAGAACCAGAAGAAATATTGCAGATGAGACCCAATTTTTCAATGGTCGGAGTGATTCTAATGAACTAACACTCTTAAAACGCTCCAATTCTGATAAAAAAGCATCAAAGAAGATTCAGAGATTCAACTGGAAGTCACACGTGAAGATACACCGATTAACACCCTCCAATACGAAATCACTGTTGAACGTAAATCTTTTGCATCAATTTTAATCCAAGTCTTCACCAGTCAAACGCTGAACCAATTCTAGAGAAGTCTTTGGGGATCAAAACCACTATAATTTGGTCATAAACCACCTTGGAATTACGTCGATTGCATCTAGCACATCCAAGATCTTCACATGCGAAAAGCAAAACGAGAGAAACTTTTGGAAGGCACCACAACAACTCCTTTTTACCATTACTTCTAGTTTTCCTCCAAATCTTTTTTTTTCTTTACTGTTTCATGTTCGATTTGCTTCATTATTTTTTTTCCTTTACACATTTAGTAGAACCGAGGGTTGTCGGTGTAAGTTTTGGTAGAATGGGCTTCATGGGTGTGCTTGAATCTAAAAACCACCTTGGACATCGGCCTTATTTCCCTCAGGTTGGTCAAAATCCATTTAATTGGTTTCCTCCACTCAAGCAGAAGAGCCAATAAATCTCTATCTTCCTGTCATACTCCAAACCGTACTGCGACAAAAACATCGAAGTAGTGGGAATATGATATGGATCAAGAAATCATAATTGAATCAAATGAAGAAGTTGAAGATATGGCTTGGAAGTTGAAGATATGGCTTGGAAGTTGAAGAGTTATTTTGGAAACCCAAAGGTCATAATATTAAATGTTTAAGGAATTATGTATTTATGTGCTTTTTATTTATTATGGTAGTTGAAAAGGCATAGAATTAAATGTTGTGACCTTTCATAATATTCTAATTAGTATAAATAGGATTGAAATTTTCACATTTTAAAAGAAGAGAAATTTGGATGAATGAAATCTAAAAATTCTAGAATGTAGAATTTTGATCTTGTGTGTTGTTGTGATAGAATGCACGAATATTTGGAGCATTCAAGTGAGGATTGATCTATCTTACTTGTGGAGTGCTTCGAAGATCGAGGGTGGATGAGAGTTTCAAAACTTTGTCCGATCCTTGGTTTTTTTTAAGATCATATAAGTAACTTGAATCTAGCATTTCTTAGGGGTTGAAATCAAATCGGTTTCAGAGCTATTGGGGTTGTGTTCTTTTAGTCTTGTTGTTTAACATGGTTCTTAGATTCAGTGTCCAGGGGTTTCTTATCATTTGGTATCAAACAAATAAGGAAGTTCACAATTTTTGAATAAAACTGACCACAGAAATTGATTTAAGAATAAAAAAATTTTAAGAAATGAATTTGACAAACTATCCTTCTTGGATGTTGAAGATAAGAGGTGGATCTAAAAGTTTGTTCGAGGTCATGAAGTGAAATTCGGTAATTATCAAGGAGAAAGAAAATGAAACAAGTTTGAAAGTCGCAGATTTGAAAGTCTTCAACAATTAATGATAGGAAGGTGAAAAGACATTCAAATGCTCATGCAATTGACCTAGAGAATGCTAGAAACATAGAAGAGTAAATGTAATAACTCAATCATGTAATTTTTATTACAAACTCAAGACTAATCACACAATTTTTATGAATAATTGCAAGAACAACTTTTTTTCTCAAGACTAATCTTCTTCAACTTTTTTTTTAATATGTAAAGCATAATAAGATTGAAGTAAGATGAAGATATGAAAAACGATTGATGAAAAGACAATAAATGATAAGATGAAACTAAAATAAAGAATTAAAAGTTTACAAGAAAGAAAGATAGAATCAATCCTAGAGTAGGCCACAAAGATACAATTGATGCTCTGATACCAAATGATAATCCAAAGATCCAAGCTATCAACGTAGCAGGAACCTTTAAAGTAAGAAACTAACACCTCCTTATACTAATTTAGATCAACCAAGAGAAAGTTAAGATTAGATTACCTTTTAGATTGAAGATCTAGAAGCAAGATTTGGGAAATCTTATTCTAAATTGAGTCACTCCACAATCAAATTTGATCAAGGTTAGATTGAATGACTCGCATGCATTCATTCACAAGAATTGCAAATTAAGAAAAAAAAACTCTCCAAATGAGATTCAAATTGCATTCATCAAAAGTCTTGTACTTACAAATGAAAGGATAAAGGCATTATATAGCCTTGTAG
>JBBPDI010072929.1:0-16079 GCA_037974545.1 Cucumis variabilis | reverse complement strand
GTCAAACTTTGAATTTGATTTAAATGTTGAATTACCATATTGCCCTTAGACTAATTTAAATAATAACACTTCTTGAGGTTTGGCAAGCTTATCATTTGCATGTGATATGCAAGTGACTTATTACATGCAAGACATCTACCCTACTTAGAATGCCAAGTGGTGAGATAAGGAAGCTCTTGCATGTAGTTTGCTTGAAAACAAGTTTTATGCAAAGGTGAAATGACTCTTGGATTTGAAATTGAAAATTAATTTTGTAATTGATAATTACAAAATAAAACCAAGAACTCTTTTCATTTTGAGAATCTCAACATCAAAAACGAAAAAAGAAAAAGGGAAAAACCAAAAGGTTATGTTCTTCCAAATATATTATCTCTCTCTATTTCTCCACCATTTTTTAGTCCCACAACTCAATCGGCTTCGGTTTCATGAGGAGATCGTGAAAAGCATGTGAGAAGATTACAAGAAAAGAAAAGCATCAAAGATGAGGTTTTATTCTCAAGTATCTTAGGAGAATGAGAGATTACGTGCTTGTGTATGGAGCTAAGGATTTGATCCTTACCGGATACACTTACTCTTATTTCCAAACCAATAAGGATTCTAGAAAATTCACGTTGAGAACATTGTTCACTTTAAATAGGGGAGCTGTGGTATGACGTAGCATTAAGAAAAGATGTATTGCAAACTCTACTATATAGGCTAAGTACGTCACTGCTTGTGAAGCAGCAAAAAAAAAAGTTTGGCTCAAGAAGTTTCTGAATGATTTGGAAGCTGGTACAAACATGAACATGTTCATCACTTTATATTGTGATAACAGTGGGGCAATAGTCAATTCTAAGGAGTCTTGCAACCATAATCGATGAAAACACATAGAAAGGAAGTAACATCTAATACGGGAGATTATGCAGCGAGGTAATGTGATTGTCACAAAGATCGCTTTAGAGCACAACATTATTGATCTATTTACAAAGACTCTCACAACTAAAGAGTTCAAGAGTCATTAGAAAGTCTAAGTCTATAAGATATGTACATTAGGTAATATAGGGAAAGTGGGACATGTGTAATGGGTATGGGGACACCCTAGTTTATTGTATTTGATATATATGTTTTATGTAATATACTTGTACATTTTTACCATTTTCAATGTCAGATGACTATTTTATTATGTATATCTTAAAGAGATTAGAGTTTTAGTCCAAGTGGAAGTTTGTTGGAATTTATGTCCTAGAACTCGTAGATTATAATCCATTGACTGTTGTTAATAAAGTGTTATTATTGGAAGAATTATTATTGATTATATTATAAGTTTTGTCTTAATAACCCAAATCCAATAAACTAACATGCTAATCTGTCTAATGAGTCTTGAATAGTATGTGGTGCCACACAAGGATCAATGTTCGAGATCAACTTAAAGGGTCTATAGTATAGGGATAAGGTTGGATACCTTATCCTGGTAACACTATAGATACGGCTTACTTTGTATTTGATATAAACACAATGATCCAACATGTTCGTGTAGTTGACATGGAGTGGGGGTATCCTATACAATGAGTTTGCATAAGACCAGATCGCAAAATAGAAACCACTAGATGTAACTCCGTTAATTTGTTGAGTTTCTATTTCATTAGGATGACCTAGGTAACTTAGTCTTAATCTTGAGTGTATTATGAACTTTTGTTTGTGAGGGATTTTCCTTTGATTTGTGTGGATGAGAGTGACCAAATCGCTGACTCAGTAAACCTATCATTTTGGGGACAAGACCGAGTGAGAAGCTGAAAACATAATTACACAAGATGGAATTCACTCATTCCCTACTTTAGGGTAAGTAAATGATTGTTCCCTTAAATGGTTTTTCAAGGACTTGACAAAGGGCCATCTCTATCGCACGAGAGGGGTTTCTGTTTATTGGTAAGACCATAAACAAGTTGTTCGTTAGAGGAGCACTGGTATTTAAGGATTAGAGACAAGCCAGGGGTAAAATGGTAAATTGACCTAGTTGGTGTTATGAACACTCATGAAGGACTAACTTACTGTTATTGGTCTATATCCGTGGACACATAAATATATATCTATAGTGAGAAAAGTTCAGCTGTGAGTCTGTAGTAGAGTGGACACACAGTTAGCGAATATTGATTAATGTGGTTAATGAGTTTAGCCAATTTATCTCAGATTGTTTTAGCTTTTGATTTTTAGGTCCATTAGGCTCCTTCCTAGCTCGTAAAGGGTAATGAGATTTATTTATATTGATTGTAATTTGAAATGTTCAAAATTATGACTTTAAAAATTAGTTTAATGTATAGTGATACATTATAATACAAAGTTTATCAAACTTTATTATATAAATTTAATTTTTGATATAATTTAAAATTAATTTATGAAAGATAAAATATTTGAATGAGTTCAAATATTAGTTTATGTGAATTAGATTCATATTAAAAATATTGGTTGTGAGAGAAACTTATATTTGAATATAATTCAAATTTTATTTAAGTTAAATATAAGATATTTAATTTAGCTATTAATTAATTAGAGAATTAATCAATAGTTTGGTTTTATTTCATTTAATTAAATTTTATTTTAATTAAATTAATATAAATATATAAAATATTGGAGAGATATTCATTAAATAAGATTTGAATGAAATATTAATTAAATATGATTTAATTAATTATTAACTAATTGATTAATGGTTAATTAATTAGTAGATTTGAAATTTCTATACATCTCAATTCGTTCCTATAGACCAATCTTATCCCAGAGGATTGGAAGGTCTCCGATGGGTGGTGTCCCAATTTAGAGATTTACTTTGTAGATTTAGAGACATAAACAAGTAAGTATTT
Source organism: Cucumis variabilis (assembly GCA_037974545.1). NCBI lineage: Eukaryota > Viridiplantae > Streptophyta > Magnoliopsida > Cucurbitales > Cucurbitaceae > Cucumis > Cucumis variabilis. Next base: position 13,242 of record JBBPDI010072929.1, on the reverse strand, counting down.
CTTTCTTTAATCTATAATTAGAAAGCATGCTTAGCCTTTAAGTCTTAATAAGAAAACTAGTTTCTTAATTATTTTTGCCAATGTACTAGAATTTTTGGATTTCCAAATTAAATTGAGTATTGTTTCTGTAAAATTTTCTGGTGCCATGGGCTTTTATCCCTTTAATCCTTATACTATAGACCCTTTAAACTTATCTCGAACATTGATCTATGTATGTCTCTATATACTGTACTGTTCAAGGCTCATCAAATAGCTTAGGATGTTGATTTATTGGATTTGTGTTATTAAGACAAAACTATAATATAATCAATAACATTTATTAAAATTAAAATAATAACACTTTATTAATAACGGTCAATGGATTATATTTACAATCTACAAATTTTAGGACATAAATCCCAACAAACTCCCACTTGGACTAAGACTCCAGTCTTTATAGAATGTACGTAATAAAGTAATCCTCAAACATTGGAAATGATAAAATGTATAAGTATATTACATAAAACGTATATATACAAATACAATAAACTAGGGCATCCTCATATCCATTACACATCTTCCACTTGTCCTAGATTACCTAATGTACATATCTCGCAGATCTAGACTTTCTAGATGACCCTTAAACACTTTAGTCGTGAGGGTCTTTGTAAATGGATCAGCAATGTTATGCTCCGAAGCGATCTTGGTGACGATCACATCACCTTATTACACAATCTTCCATATTATATGACACTTCCTCTCTATGAGTTTTCCTCTTTTGTGGCTGTGAGGTTCCTTAGAATTGGCTACTGTCCCACTGTTATGACAATATAAAGTGATGGGCATGTTCATGTTTGGAACAAGTTCCAAATCATGTAGAAACTTCCTGAGCCAAACTACTTCTTTTGCTGCTTAACAAGTTGCAAAGTACTCAGCCTCCATAGTACAGTCTGTAATGCATCCTTGCTTAATGCTACGTCATACCACATCTCCCGCATTTAGGGTGAACATTGATCCAAATGTGAATATCCTAGAATCCTTATTGGTTTGGAAATCAGAGTTAATGTATCATGTAAGGATCAAATCCTTAGCTCCACATGAAAGCATGTAGTCTCTTGTTCTCTTAATTAAGATACTTGAGAATAATCTTAATCGTAGTCTAGTGGTCTAACCCTGGATTGGACTAATATCTACTGACTATTCCCACTACATAACAAATGTCTGGCCTAGTGTAGAGCATAGGATACCTTAAGCTGTCTACAATTGAGGCATAAAGAATATCAAATTCTTGAGGTGTCTCAGGACATTGTTCCTTAGACAAATGACCCCATTCCTAAATGTAATAAACCCTTCTTAGAGTTCGACATTGAATATCAAACCAACATTTTGTTGATATAGGTTGCTTGTGACAGTGCTGTCATTTTGTTCTTACGATCCCATATAATTTGGATCCACGAACATATTGTTTCTCCCAAATATTTCATTTGAAATTGGGTTGCTAGCCAATGAGAAGGATATCGTACATTATCTTCAGATGAGAAGGATATCATCCACATAATGTACTAAGAATGCTACTTTACCTTTGTTGATTTTTTTGTATACACAAGGTTCATCAATGTTTTTATCACAACCATAAGATTTGATCGCAATATCAAATCTAATGTTCCAAGATCTAGATGCTTGTTTCAACCCATAAATGGATCGAGTCAGCTTGCAAACTTTTTGCTCATGACCTTGGGATATGAACCCCTCGGGCTGAGCCATAAAGATACTCTCTTCATGATTCCATTCAAAAAAAATAGTCTTGACATACATTTGCCATATTTTATAATCATAAAAAGTGGTTATGACATGAGAATTCTTTTAGACTTTAACGTAGCAACAGAGGAAAAAGTTTATTCATAGTCAACCCTTTTCCTTTGGGTATACCCTTTTGCTACAAGTCTAACTTTGAAGGTTTGTACCTTCCAGCTACATCTTTCTTTCTCTTATAGATCTATTTGCACCCTATAGATTTCACCCTTTCAGGTAGATTTAGAAGCTCCCACACTGAAAAGTGCATAGACTCCATTTCGCGGTCCATGGCTGAGCCATAGGTTCTATTTCTCCTTTTTGATACACCATTTTGTTGAGGTGTACCAGGTGCTGAAAGTTGGAATTGGATTTCATGTTCTATCATATAGTCTTGGTATATCAAATTTATGTACTCTTCACCTCGATCAGATGAAGTATTTTAATCTTTTTACTTCATAGATTTTCAACTTTAGCCTTATACTCCTTGAACTTTTCAAGAGCTTCCAACTTATGTCCCATGAAGTATAAATAACCATACATTGAATAATTATCTATGAAAAAGATGAAGTATTGAAAACCTCCTCTAGGTTTTACATTCACTGGACCATAAAGGTCTGAATGTATAAGTTCTAGGGACTTTTTGGCTCTATAACTTTTTTTTTTTAGTAAAAGGTCTTTTAGTCATCTTTCCTTCAAGACAAGATTCACAAGGACGTAATGAATCATCTTCTAACTCATTTAGAAGTCTATTCTTTCCCAATCTCCTTATCCTATCGAGATTAATGTGACCTAATCTTAAATGCCAAAGATTGGTATTGTTATTAAGAGAAATTCGTTGGCTTTTATTTTGAGTATTAACAGTTTTAAACATCTCATGATTTAAAATTATTTTCACTTCGTTAGGTCTAAATATATACAAATAGTCTTCAAGCTTAGCTGAACAAATATGTACACCATTCTTAGAAATGAACGCTTCATTTAAAGAAAAGGTTACATTATATGATTGTTCAATAAGACAAGAAATAGATATAAGATTCCTTTCAATCTTAGGAACTATGTACAAGTTTTCTAAGAACATGATCTATTTTTTAAAGACAAATTAACATCTTCCACTGCACAAGCTAAAATGGCATCTTTCGTTCCATCTTTGAGTGTCATCTCACCCTCCTCGAGCTGCTTAAAGGAACTAGTTTCCTTTAAAGAACAACAAATATGGCTAGTGGCTCCTGAATTAAGTACCCAAGCATTTAAGTCATTTTTCACTAAACATTTTTCTAAGACAAGTAAATCATATTTACCTTCTATTTTTTATTCTTCTTAAACATCTCTTGGAGGGAGTCGATCATCTGACATGCCATGACCATGGTCTCGTGTTTCTTGCTTAGTATGTCAGACATACTGGATAAGAGATAGATGTGGGCCTTGTCATTGGCCCTTATCCAGCGGTTATATGCATCCCTAATATTATGAGATGCATTTCGAGAAGGAAAAGGAGGACATTCCTCCATTAAGACAAATCGTAGATCATCAATAACAAGAATCATATTCAGGTTTGACTTCCACGTAGCATAATTTTCATCGATTAATTTTTTGTTTTTAAGCAGTTGAATGATTGAAGAATACATGTTGAAACAATCAATTAACCGTATTAGTTATCTTTGTCCCAACCCATTACACAAAATATTCCAATTAATTTAACAAAAATACGCAATTAAAGAACCCTAATCAAACAAATCATTTAGTTTTTAGACAAAACTTTACCAGTGGAGTTTCCTTATAACTTTAAATCCTATTTACTCTAAAGTTTCTAGGTGTATCAAACCATTTAATTTACCTAGTGACATCTTATGCTAACAGGAATAAGGTTAATTCAATGTCGGTTTTGGGTCAATTTCTAGGTAGGAGATGTTCTATAAATCGTCAACTTTAGTACCTCCAGCCTTATACAGAACTTTATCGGTGGAGTTTCCTTATAACCTTAAATCCTATTTGTCCTACTTAGTTTCAATAAACTAAAATAAGCCATAATTCTAATCTTATTAGAATTAATGTTATCTTAGGTCTATTTAATTTTAAACAATTTAAAATTAAATCAAATTAATCCTAAGATCCTATGTTTGCATGCAACTCTTTATTATAGGTTAACAATTTCTAATTATCAAAATTTATAACTATTATAAAATTAATTAATTAGTCTTATAATATGCATACTATGATTTAATTAATTAAAAAATAAATCATGCAACATGCTAAACATTACATTAATATAACAATTATTTTAATTGAGTAGTGTCATGCATCATTGTTATCCAATTTCATATATTTAAAATATCAACATACTTAAAATAAGTCATGAAATTCAAAACCATGCATTAATACCATATATTATAACATTTATAATATATAAAAACGCATGACATGCTTAGAAAATCATGCAACTAAAATATAACACTTATATTTAAGAATGATGCATGATAATTATAATCCTAAGGTGAGATTTTAAACTATATGACATATATTATGCATATAATTAATTTATTTAAACATCACATGTAATAATAGATTAAATAGCAAAATAGACCGAATTTGACATCCCTATAAAATAATAAAATTAATATAGTCTTATTATATTAATTTAATTAATTAAAATAGAAAAAGAACAAATTGGAAAAAATTGCAAAGTAGACGACAATCTAGAACTCGAACCCAAAACATCTTACATCAAGGATGGGTACACAACAAATGCACCAGAAATTTGTTCTTGGTAGATTACACACGCCTAAAGAAAATATATTTGATTAATTTTTCCTTTTTTAAAAAAAATCAAATACTGATGCAATTGAACGAGGAATAAAATCCTCTGAAAGTCGTATCTTCACAGTAACTCTTGCCATCAAACAACACAGACTTACAAACTCGATTATAGAATTAAAATGTCCAAAACAACAAGCCCTTGCAATAATCAAATTAATGAAAAACTGTAATCCAGTGCCAAAATCAAAAACCTCTATTTTGCAAACCATATTCATAATGCAAAAATCTCACCTAACCAATCCAAATTTTAAAATTTCCAATTAAAATTTGAGATGGTTCTAAAACAGATTCAAGGGATAAAAGCCCTTAGTAGCGGAAGATTTTACAAAACCATTTCTCAATTTAATTAGGAAATTCCAACATCTCAATACATTGACAAACAATAATTAAGAAACTAATTTTCTTATTAAGCATGCTTTAATAAAGTATAGATTAGAGAGAGAAAAACTTACATAGTTTGACGTCTCTGAATCTACTAAATCTCCAAATTTAGGGACACCACTTGTCGGAGACATTCCTATCCTTTGAGATGAAATTGGTTTCTGGGAACAAATTGGGATGGGAAAAGTTTTAGAGCGAAACTATTTTGTAGAAAAGTAAAATCATTAGTTAAAGAAAAATTGTTTTCTTCTGCATATTTATAACTCTCTTTCCTTCATGGAGTAGGAAAGAGAGTAGAAGAGAATCATGAGATTATATTAATTTAAACAATATTAAATTAATAGAAATTTCAAATCAACTAATTAATTAACAAATAATCAATTAATTAATAATTAATTAAATAATATTTAATTTAAATCTTATTTAATGAATATCTCTCCCTTATCTTATAGTTTTAAATTAATTTAATTAGATCAAATTTGATTAAATAATATTAAACTAAGCCATTAATTAATAGCTAAATTAAATATCTTATATTTAACTTAAAGAAAATTTGAATCTCATTCATATTTCTAAATTAACTATCTTATATTTAATTTAATTCAAATTTGAATCATATTCAAATATGAATTTCTCTCATAATCTATGGTTTTAATGCGTATACGCATTACATTTTAACCTATAATTTTAATATGAATCCAAGTCATATCAAATGAATATTTGAACTCATTTTGAATCATATCTAAAATTAAATTTATATAATAAAGTTTGATTAAAATATAAACTTTATATTATAATGTATCACCATATGTTATACTAATTCCCAAAGTAAATTTAAACATTTGAAATTACAACCAATATAAATAAATCTCATTACCCTTTACGAGCTAAGAAGGGGACTTAATGGACCTACAGATAAGAAACTACAACGATATGAGATTAATTGACTAAACTCATTAACCACATTAATCAATATTTGTTAACTGTGTGTATACTCCACTTAAGACTCACAGATGAACTCTTCTCACTATAGATATATTTCTGTGTTTATGAATATAGATCAATAACAGTAAGTTCGTCCTTCACGAGTGTTGATAACACCAATTAGATTAAAGACTAAGTTACCTAGGTCATCCTAATGAAGTAGAAACTCAACTAGTTAACTGAGTTACATCTAATGGTTACTATTTTGTGGTCCAGTCTTATGCAAACTCATTGCATAGGATACCCTCATTCGCATGTCACCTACACGAACGTGTTGGATCATTATATTTGTATGAAATTCAAAGTGAGTTGTATCCATAATGTTACCAGGATAAGGTATCTAGCCTTATCCCTATACTATCGACCTTTTAAGCTGATTTTGAATATTGAGCCCTGTATGTCTCTACATATCGTTCAAGACTCATCAAACAGCATAGGATGCTAGTTTATTGGAGTTGGGTTATTAAGACAAACTAATAATATAATCAATAACATTTATTAAAATACAATAATAACACTTACTGATAACGGTCAATAGATTATATTTACAATCTATGAGTTTTAGGACATAAATTCCAACAGGATCAATGTTCGAGATCAACTTAAAGAGTTTATAATATAGGGATAAGGTTGGATACCTTATCCTAGTAACACTATGAATACGACTCACTTTGTATTTGATACAAACGCAATGATGGAACACGTTCGTATAGCTGACATGCGAGTGAGGGATCCTATGCAATGAGATTGCATAAGATCAAACCATGAAATAGTAACCACTGACTGAGTTTCTATTTCACTCGGATGACTTAGGTAACTTAGTCTTAATCTTGAGTGTATTATGAACTCTTGTTCGCGAGGGATTGTCCTTTGATTTGTATGGGTAAGAGTGTCTAGATTGTCATCTCAATATGCTTAACATTTTAAAGTCGAAAATTCACTCCTTTTTGACTTTAGGGTAAGTAGATAAGTGTTTTCTTAAATGGTGTCTCTGAGACATAAACAAAGGGTCCTGCCCTCTCTATGGAATGAGAGGGGTTTCAGTTTATTTGTTGGACCATAAAAAGGTTGTTCATTAGAGGAGCACTAATATTTAGGGACTAAAAGTAACCCAAGGGTAAAACGGTAATTTGACTCAACTAGTGTTACAAACATTGATGAATGACTAACTTACTGTTATTGGTCTGTATCCATGGACTCGAAAATATATCTATATTGAGAAGAATTTAGAAATATATCTAAATTTAAATTAAATTAAATATATGTTATTTAATTTAACAATTAATTAATTGAAGAATTATTTTATTTAATTAAATTTTATTTAATTAAATTAAAATTATTAGATATGTGAGAGATATTGATTAAATATGATTTAAATAAAATATTAATTAAATATGATTTAATTAATTAATTATCAGTCAATCAATCAATTAATTAGTTAATTTTATGTTTTTATTAATTTATTATTTTTTAAATTAATAGAATCTGATAATTCTCTTCTACTCTCTCTTCCAGATGGAGTTATAAATACATAGAAGAAAACAGTTTTTCCAACTTAAGTCTTTGTCTGTGAATTCTCTCAAAACTTTTTTCCATTCCAATTAGTTGTCACAAACCAATCTCATCCCAGAGGATAGAAATGTCTACGATGGGTGGTGTCTATTTGTAGATCCGAAGGCATCCAACTATGTGAGTTTTTGTTTCTCTAATCTATAATTAGAAAGCATGCTTAGACTTTAAATTATAATAAGAAAATTAGTTTCTGTATTATTTTGTTGATGTACAATATTTTTAAGTTCCCAATTAAATTGATCTAAGGTCTCTGTAAATTCTTTTACTGCCTAGGGTTTTAATACTTTTATCCTGATACTTGCTATGAGTAGTTGGCAGTTGACACTGGCCCAATGATGCATATAGCTCAACTAATACGATAAGACATATAAGCTAGACTCCTTATTAATAACTTATCACAAATCTAACTACTACTAATAACACATTGACAATTGAGAAGTCAAGAAATGATGGATTGGAAAGGTATCAACATGTAATATATAGATAAAGAATGTAGACCTTTGGCCATTGTACAATATGAATAAAATATATTACAAAGAAGTACAAAAAATAGAGAGAAAGAATAGTGAAAAATATTACAAGTTGGGGGAGGGGGCAACAGAAGTATAAATTCTTTCCTACTCAGATTATGATTTTTCACTTTTACAACTGATAGGAGAAGAAGAAGAAAACTTTACAGACGGCGAAAAGGTTGTTCCCTTCTGGCACTCTCTCTTTCTTTATAGGGATTGACTTTCTCAGGTCTTTATCCCCTACAAGCGTCCACTGGCCCTATACAAGTCTCTTTTGTGTCCATTTAGACTTTCACCTCTTAATGGGCAGTTTTTTTATCGGCAGCTTTTGGCGAAAAACTTCTTTTCTTCTGAAATTGTCAGAACTGATTACAGCATTGTGAAGTCACATCAACTCCAGCTATCATTCTTGTTTTCTAGTGATCCCTCTTTGCATTATGATGTGGTTCCTCGCCTGAAAATGTTATTTGTCAGGCAAGTTCCCATCGAGTGGCCTTTGCACGAGATGTCTTTGATTCAATAGCTTCTTTCTTCCTACTTATCCTGCTTTTAGACACTGTAATCACGTAAAACAAACATACTGCTTATGCAAGATGTATTTCTAAATACTTATGAATTTACATATTTTGATCATCTTCTTGTACATTTTGACCTCATTATTTTAATAAAAGGAGCTATAATAACGAGTATTTATACACGTTATCAAGGACTTCCATTAAAGTTTGTTCGCTATTTTTTAGACTCAGAACTGGGTTGTGGGACTCGATTAGGTGAAGGGATTAAGGGAGGAAGTGGTGAAAAAAGAAGATGGAACCAACTTTTGGTTAAGGAAGAGAGGTGAGAAAAATTTGTAAAATAATTAAATAATTTCACAAAATTACCAAAACTTTTTTTAAATGATTTTTCAAACCAATTTTATAAAACAAGTACATGAAAAATGCATGAAAAAACTTCAACTATGATCAAAATTTCATTCTCCACTCAATCTTAATGGGTTATGTGTTTACATCTGATGTAACCATTTGTCCCACTAAGTGTTAGTGAGATTATCCCATAAAATGTTTAATTTTTCCACTAACTTTAGTCCAAGAGCAATATGGTCATTTGACCATTCAAGTCAAAGTTAAACTTTAACTTTTTGAAGTCAAAAGTCAACATTTTGACTTTTTATCATACTAATATAGACCTTTCAAGCATGAATCCACACTTTTTTTTAAATTCAAATCAAATTTGAATATAAAGCAGGTTAAAGTTTGACTTTTCAAAGTAAAAAATCAACCTTTTGACTTTTTTTTACAACTTTGACCATTTTCATCAATTTTGAGCTTCCGAATATGAATCTGTATTCATATTTTAAATATTCAAATCACATTCAAACATAAAGCTCTATCTCAAACTTATATCCATATGTTTTTCGGTTTCTCTCTCTTTACTTAATTTGATCATTTTGAATTATTCCAAGCTTTTGTTCTGAGTTAATTCCATATGAGCTTGCAGTGTAACCTAATGGATCTATGGATCATGGGTTCCATAGATTTAAGATTAACCCAGTTTGTGGCTTAATTTATTATTGCAAAGGGTCTGTAATTTTTTATGGAGTCATTAGAGTTGAAATTAGGGCATAATTTCATCTAACGGGTGAGAGAAAAAGCTAAAAGTTGAGAACAATTATAGTATGGACCCAAAAAGATGCTTCAGACCCGATCGACCGTCCCGTAACCCACTCGAGACCCAAAAGCTCTACAGCGCACCACGTGTCCCCTCGAGTTGTCCAACCAGGTTTTAGTGGTTTTGTTTGTCGGTTCGAGTTGTTCGAGAGCTCTAATGTACTTGACCAAATTATTATTGTAATATTTTATAGCTTAGCTTAATTTAGAAGCCAAAACCAATCCATTTTAGGGTATTTAATTATTTATACATGTGATGTATGTTTTAATTAAAATTGTATGTGCATAAAGTATGACATATAGATTTAAAATTCCACCATAGGATAATATGTTCGTGCATTGAAACTATGTTATAATTGTTATTAATAATATAGTATGCATGTTAATTAATTAATACAATTAATTAATTGTTTAATTGATTAAATTAATTTTTGTTAAATGTGATTTAATAAAATTAATTAATTAATTGTTGACTTATTTAACTTAATTAAATATGATTTAGTTAAAAGTTAAATAAATTAAAATCCATATTAATTAACTTTTTTATATATATATAATGTTTATATATTGTTTAATGTTGTTGTTTGTTACAATTTTCTACTTCTTTTATAAGTGTTATAAAATGAATAAAACTTTTTAAATCTACAACAAAGATAACTTGCATTTTCACCTAGGTTAAACATATCTACCTTTTTTTGTAGAATTAAGTCGATATCTTGTAAACTTATTATAAGAGGCCTACCTTTGTCAACAAGTCAGATAAGATGACTAAGGTTAGAGGTTCTTAAGTTGACGGTTTATGGAACACCTTCTACCTAGAGATTGTAATCAATTCTTAATCCTAGTTAACTTAGTTTTATGAGCATGTGTGAGAGATGTGAGGTAATAAAATTGGTTTATGACCTAAATATCATAGGTTAAAATCCAGTATAATGGTTGTGCTCAGATGTTTCACCTAGACATAGGATTTATTTAAGTTAGCCTAAATAAAATCCTAAAGTAGTAAAATACTCTTAAAACCGTTACATAACACTTTAGCTAGAGAGAAGGTATACTTTTAAGCTCTATCGTTCCTAAGGTTCACACCTTGAGTATAGGGTCTCCTTGATTAGTTTTCATGTTGACTTTTCACTTTCATGGACATAATGATTCAAATCTCTTAGATTAAAAAATGGAAGGTTACACTTAAAGGAATTATTAAGTTGTTAGTATATTATCGATTGAAATAGCAATAACTAAATGCTATTGGAATATGAGATATTCAGGAGTTAGCAATTCGTCAAAATTGTCTTGGTTCAAATGAGGAATAATCGACTACCCTTCGGTGGAGGTTATTCTAAATCTTTGGAATATCATTGCAAAACTGTATAATGATTGATACATTATTAGTATTTGTTAAACTAGATTGGTTTCTTTAGTGATTGTAGTTTCTAAATGAATATGTTTATCTTTTCAGTATAAATAGCTCTATAGTTCAACTTTTAGCTTTCAAGAAACTTAACTGCGACAATTATGCAGCATGGAAATCTCAATTGAATAATACTTGTAATTGATGATTTAAGATTTTTCTTAACTGAGAAATGTCCTCATTCCTCGACCTTGAATGCTAATTGAATTGTTCGAGAAACATATGATCGATGGGTCAAAGGTAATGAAAAGGCTTATGTCTACTTGCCAGCATGTCTGATGTTTTGGCAAACATGAATCCTTAGCCACAACTAAAGCGATTATGGATTCATTAAGGGAGATGTTTAGGCAACTGTCATACCTTCTAAGACACGAAGTAGCTAATGATATTTACACCAAGTGAATGAAGGATGGGACCTCTGTTGGAGAACATGTCCTAGACATGATGATGCACTTGAATATTGCTGAAGTAAATGATGGACCATCGATGAAGCAAATCAAGTGAGCTTTATTTTACAATCTCTTTCAAAGAGTTTTGTACCATTTCAAACGAATACGTCTCTGAATAAATAGAGTTCACTCTGACCACTCTTCTTAATGAGCTCCAACGATTCCAAAACCTTACCATGGGTAAAGAAAAGGAAGTGGAAGCAAATGTTGCTACCACAAAGAAAGAATTAGTGGGAGGATCGTCCTATTAGACTAGAGTTTGACCTTCACAAATGAAGAATAAGGCAAAGGGGAAGACTCCTAAGAACAGCAAGGGAAAGAAAGTTGCTAAAGGTAAATGTTACCAGTGCAACTAGAATGGGCATTGGCTGAGAAATTGCCCAAAGTACCTTGGTGAGAAGAAAGCTGAGAAGGAAGCACAAGGTAGATTTGATTAACTAGTTGGTTAAATGTGCTTAATGGAATATGATACTTCAACTTGAATACTAGATTCAAGAGTCACTAATCATATTTACTTCTCATTTTAGGAAACTAGTTTTTATAAAGCTTGCAGAAGACGAGATCATCATCAAAGTTTGGAACAAAAGAGGTTGTCTTGGTTGAAGCAGTGGGAGATCTAATGTTTTTTAATAGATATATCATACTTAAAGATGTTTTGTATACTTCTCAATGAGTTGAAAATTTTAATATCTATTTCTTGTATTTTGAAACAAATGTATTGAATATATTTTAAAATTATGAAGTGTTCATCTTTCTAGATAATATATTATGTTTTGTTCTACTTATAAAAAACTTATATAAGTTAAGACTAACTAAAGCAAAAACTTGTCACTAATACTTAATTGTTTAGTGCAAAAGACAATTGGTTTCTTCTAACACCTATTTATGGCACTTAAGACTTGGTCACATAAATCTCAATGGAATTGGGAGATTGGTTAAGAGTGGACTTTTAAATCAGTTAGAAGACAACTCTCTTGAAGGAAAAATGACTAAGAGATCTTTTAGTAAAAAAGGTCTTAGAACCAAAGTACCTTTAGAGCTTATACATTCAAACCTCTGTGGACCAATGAACGTCAAAGCTCGTGGAGGATATGGATATTTCATCAGTTTCATTGATGATTGTTCAAGGTATGTTCATGTTTACCTAATACATCATAAGTCTGATTCTCTTGAAAAGTTCAAAGAATATAAAAGTGAAGTTGAGAATCAATTAAGTAAAATTATAAAGATACTTCGATCAGATCGAGAAAGAGAGTACATGGACTTACAATTCCAAGACTATTTGATAGAACATGAAATCCAGTCACAAGTCTTTGCACCTAGTATACCTCAACAGAATGATGTATCAGAAAGAAGAAACCGAACCTTGTTGCACATAGTTCGCTCTATGATGAGCTACACTCAATTGCGTGATTCCTTTTAGGGATATGCATTAGAATCTGCTGTCCATATTTTGAATAACGTTCTCGCTAAAAATATTTCTAAAACACCTTATGAGCTTTGGAAAGAATGTAAAAGCACTTTACGTTGAAGGGATAAAAGCCCTATGGCGGCGAAAGAATTAAAGAACCATTACTCAATTTAATTTTGAAATCTTAAAATACCGTACATTGGCAAAATTAGAATCAAAATTCTAAATAAATTCTAAGCATGTTTTTTATTTAAGAGATACAAAGAACTTA
>JBBPDI010072922.1:3711-16083 GCA_037974545.1 Cucumis variabilis | reverse complement strand
AAAGTGGAAAGCAATAAATACATGAAAATGAGAATGGACAAACCCCATCAAACGAACATGGACTTCAAACACATTCTTACCTGAAAAACTTCTAACCAAAGGGGGCCTTGTAACTATAATATTGGACCAAAATGACATTTTGATTTTAATATTTAAAGTTTAAACTTCTATTTTATTCTATAATCTCTAAACTTTAAAAAAAGAAATTATATTTTGATCTTTGTCGTTAAGAGGTTAACTCTCTAATGGGATGGTGAAATGATTGTTATACTTGGATCACTAGGATGCATTAGAAAAAAATCTGAGCTTTGATGTTAGGTAAAAAAAAATAAAAAATTGTCTTTAATGTCGTTTTTTAAAAGGTGGATCACTAATGTCAGTTTTAAACCAACATTAATAATATGAGTTTAATGTCGTTTTTAAACCGACATTAATGATCCGCCCATTTTTTATTTTTTCTTTAATTTTTTATTTTGTAAGAACTGATGTTTTAGACTTCAAGGAGCACGGTGGATGTGTCAGAGGCGTGGGTGATTTTGTCTCTCAATCACGATATTTCAAAATAGTGAAAGGAAAAGAGAAAATGATAAGCATTGAAGTTGAATATGACATAAAGAAGATGACTCAAGAAGCAAAAGTTACAAGAAGAGTCATAATCACTCGAGATTGTCACTCGAGATTGTCACTCGAAAGTGTTAACATAAATCTTAATGTCGATGAGGATTTGGGCAACACACCTAGCAACGAAGGAGTGGAGGTAATTAAATTTGTTGTCACTTTTAAAATTTTAATGCTATAGGATCAATTGTTCTCAACGATGCTTTTAATACTTGCAAAGGAAACACCATGCAAATTGGCTATATAAGCAATTAATAATATCGTTGCAATAGCCACCATATTTGATGATAACAATAACGGTCCCAATGTTAAAGTTTTGGTGGACTTGCTTACTAGAGGAGATTTTAGTATAGTTTTGGTGGGCTTGCTTACTAGAGGAGATTTTAGTATACCTGTTTCAGTTAAGAGCAAGATAGAAATTTCAAATCAAGCGTTGGGTAACATTATTAAATGGCCTCGTCGGCTTGTTTCTGTGATTCATGACAAACTAGTAAGTCTCTTTTTCACTATGAAGTTTTAATATTATTTGTGGTTGTACTTTAAATTTTGAACTTTGGTTGTGGGAGAAGTATTCAACCCCGAAGGATGTTGTATTTTCTTCAAAGTACACGAGTGTTAATAGAATTATTAAGCTCTTATATGGACATGTTGTGAATAGTATGAAGGATGTAGACATGGTTCACATCCCAATGAATGAGCTACTATTTAGTAAAAAAATTCGTTTATTTAGCTCGTGAGGACTTGCTCTATTACTGTATCATGGTAGAAATAGGTTATGTGTGCATACATTACGTAAGTAGACATCTTTTACTCATCTTTATGTCTAATACCATTGCTATAGTTATTCTGTTTCTTTTTAACTAAGGTTGCTTTTACTTAGATATCTTTGGAATGAATTTGACTGTGGAAGAAAGTTTTTTGTTATCGACCAATAAAAAATAACGTCACATATCAAGGATCATGATCTTCAACCCAGAAATTTAGCCAACTAGTTAGAAGAGTCTACCTTGGAACAAATAGTTTTAATTCCGTGTAATACTGGATAAATAAATAAAAGGAACACATTGTTTTTTTTTTCATTGAGGTTAAATGTATACTCACATTGAAGATGTTTATTGTAGTTTTTATTGCACGTTGCATGTCATCGATCTTCGAGAGAATTATGTTTATATCTTGGACTCTCTTCGAAGTAAAGTTAACAAAGATATTCATGGAGTCATAAATGTGTAAATGTACTTATGATTTACTTCTTATTTCACTTTATTCTCTTTTAATTCTAATGTTTCCAAATATATAGAGGATTAAAAACATGGCAAGCTAAGCACGATTTACAACATTATCGATCAACTCTAAAATGGAAACCTATAAAGGTAATTTGCATTGACACATAATTATTTTCAATGAAACATAAGAATAATTTGTATCCAATTTATATACATGCAGTGCCCTCGTCAATTGAATTTTGTAGGGTGTGGGTATTATGTCCAAAAGTATATCCACGAAATAGTGCATAATTCTAGTACTCTCATTACTAGCCTTGTAAGTTTCTACCTTCACTTTTTATATGTTACAATTAAATGAATAATCTAAACTCATTCTTTTCATACCTTTCTTTATGTGTGATTCAATACAAAAAATGCATATATGCAAGAGGAGATTGACGAGATTAGAACAAAATGGGCAAGTTTTGTTAGCCGATTTGTGTAAGCTTTTACATATTATATATATATATATATAAGTTACTAGTTGACTTTAGTTTATGAAGGAACTAGTTGTTGTACATACTTTACTTTTGGATTTTTTTGCTTCTAGTTTTTGAAGTAGGTGTTGCATTGTAGTACTATATGGAATTGTGAAAAATGTGTTTTTGCTATAATACTAAATGGAGGTGTGAAAAGTGTGTATTTGTTGTACATACTTTAGTTAGTGGAGGAAAAATGTGAATTTGTTGTAGTACTATATGGAAGTAGTCAATCACCATTTTTTATTAGTTTGCCATGGAAGTGTGGAAAAATATATTATAGTTTTTTAAGTGTTGATCTTCTGTCTTGCAAGTGAAATAAAAATAATATATAAGGTTTACCATGAAGTAGTAGGCATTCTATAGCTAGCAAACGTGCAACAATTTTTTTTATATATTTTTATAATATTCGATGACGAACATTTCATGTCGTAATTCATGACAAATAATGCCGATTTCGACATTATAAAAAATGGACAATAATGCAATAATTTAAAAATATAAATTAAAAAAAACCAACAAGGCTTTGATGTCGTTTTAAAACAGACATTAAAGAGCTTCATTGATGTCGGTTTAAAAACGACATTAAGGTCCTTATTTATGTCGGCTTTAAAACAATATCAAAGACAAATTGACACTAAAGATCTTCAATAACACCATAAAAAATATCGATTTACAAACGACATTAAAGGCCTTTAATGTCATTTTTAAACCGACATCAAAGCAGAAACGATATTAAAGGCCTTTAAGAATGCTAGCATAGATGTCGGTTGCAAACCGACACTAAAGGCCATTAAAGTCGATTTTAAACCAACATTAAAGGCTAGATTTCTTATAGTGATGACAAATAAGATAATTACTCTTGTAATAATCTTATAACTTTAATTTTAGTTAAAGGCTAGATGGAAAATTGATGTTTTATCAAATAACTCAAAAAATCAATGTCTTTTAGATTTTGGTCGACACTATTTTGGAACATTGTCATTCTAGTTTACTTTCGCAACTCATATACTTGATGCAATTCATCCATATATTGATTTTTTGGTGCCTCAAGTTTTGGGATATTTTGTTACTCAATGAGGTGCTTCTTTTTTTTTCCTCTAAATTATTTATTTTTCCTTTTTTTGAGTTTTATGATTCATTGTGATAATATTTATTTACAATTTTGTAGTGTTTATTTTAAACAATTGTTATATTTTTTTTAGTTTATTTTACCTTGTCATGAATGTTACACACAATATGTTAGTTCTTCGAATTGTTTTAAGATTATTTTAATTTGAAAAATAAATAAAGGGTGGGGAGTCGTGGAGGGATGAGAGGTTTAAGTTTTAGAGAAAAAGAACAAAATTAGTTTTAATTTGGGTTTAGTTAATTATATTTCCAAGTTGACATAAAATATTTATAGAATAAATTATCAAGATTTCTTGATTATTTACCAATTTAATTAATATAATATTCTAGAGTCCATTAATCAAAATGTAGAAAGCTACGTCATCATCGAGAGTTAACGAAATTCTAACAACAGAGGCTAAAGTAAGTTTTTTTCAAAAATGCATTTATCCTTGAGAACATACAAGCGTCAGTTGAACTAAGCTCTTGTAGCGTATGTCTCATATTTATCGATCAGTAATAAACTTCCTTTTTTTGTTTTGATTTAAAATTTAGATCCCCAATTTCGGTTGAAGAATTAGGGATTTTGATTGTAATTTATGCAGTTGTTGCAAATGTGTTTGATACTATTTATTAATAAATCATAAAACTTAGTTGTAGTTATTTCTCGATGTCCAGTTGACAACAAACAATTATTAATTTAATTACGAATATAATTTACGTAAAAAAACAATTATCACTAGACTTAAAAGTTTCATTCCAGCCCACATGCATAATCGTACTTTTGCTTAAAGAAGTAAGAGCGGACTTAAAGAAGCATGCCCCTCCTCACATTTTTTATTTTTGTATTTTAATATTAATCTTGAAATTTAAAAATACAATATATATTAAATAATACTTCTTTAAAATTAAATTTGGTTTCTAGTGTAGTGGTTGTGCCCCCTCTATAACTCTAACATCTTGAGTTCGAATTCTATCTCTTTTCTTCTCCAAATTATAGTTTTATTTCTCTAAATGATTTTTAATCCAAATATCAATAATTTTCTTCCCAAATGATTTTCTAAATGGGATATAATTTGACTTTCTAAAAGAAATATAATTTGATTTCTTAAAAAGAAGATGCTAAAAAAAAGGGACATTTTTAAAAATAGCAAAATAAATTAAAATATTTACAAGATATAACAAATTTTTGGATTCTATCACTATAGCATATCAATGACTATCATAGAATTTGCTATAGGTTGTAAGTATTTTTTAAAATTTGCTATTTTTGAAATTTTCTCTAAAAAAACTCTATACAAGATATATCTTATTTCCTAGCATTCACTTGTTATCTAACAAACTTTCACTCTCTCAACAATATTCCATGAAGAAGATATTATTTTTTATTTTTTTATTTTTTTTATGCAATTTTTAAATTCACATATTTACATTACTTATATATATATTTATTTTATTTTATTTCAGAATTAAACAATACAAGATATATTTTTTTTTCGTTCATCGTTAGAATATAAGTATCGTATCAATTCACTAGTAAGTTCAAATTCTTCTTAATATTTTTAGTTTTTACTTTTCAATCTATATGATAAATCATAATACTTATATTGTTTAATACTAATTTTGTAGAGTAACATATCAATATGGAGAGATATTTTAAAAGAAAAACAACAATAGAAACTATAGAGACATCATCTTCAAACAAGAGACAAATACCTGATTCAGATAGATCTTATACAGAAATCAATTTAGAAGAACTACCCATTAGTTTATCGGTTGCTCACATTGGCATTGATTTTACTAGTTGCAACAACTACTGTAGAGAGAACATTTTCTACTATGAATATTGTGAAGACTCAATTGTGTAATCGAATGGAAGATCAATGGATGAATGATTTTCTTATAGCTTATATCGAAAAAGATTTATTGGATAAGTTAGATAATAAACTTATCACGGATCGTAGGCGCGAATCTATTAAGGGGCCAAGGGGGCATGTGCCCCCCTCACATTCTTGATTTTTGTATTTTAATATTAATTTTGAAGTGTTAAATTCCAATATATATGAAATAATGCTTTATATTACTATATTATGCCTTTGGTATAGTGGTTGTGTCCCCTCTTTGAAGTCCTAAGGTTATGGACTCAAATCTCATCTACTATAACTTTTTTTTATTATTATTAATAGTGCTCCCCTACATGTGATTTCTGGATCAGTATTTGTCTCTTGTTTGAAGATGATTTATGGATACGTATTAAATTAATTAATTTTTAAAGCTAACTAATATTTTTTTAAAATATTTTTTTAGTGTGTTTGTTATATAGTGCCCCCTATATGAAATTTATGGATTCGCCACGGTAAAGAAGCATAGAAAAATTCTTATTAAGAAGTAAAGGAACCATTAAACCAAGATAAAACCAATAAGGGTGTGTTTGGTTAAATAAGTTGGGAATAAAAATGAAATCACCTTGAGAAACAAATTACATCTTACACATATTCTAAAACTAGGTTCTCTACTAGCTTTTGGATTATTCGAACATAAGATAATAACTTGTAATAAATCTTTAATTCTTCAATTTATCATTTTAAAAAATTAGAAAAAAAATGTTTTGAACAAAAAAAAAAGATATTTACAAACATAACCAAATTTTGTATTGATTTTATCATAAGTTTATCTGTGTCTATCATTGATAAAATCTAAAATTTTGTAAATATCTTGGTTCACTTTGCTATATTTTAAAATGACCCAAAAAAAGTTAATAATGAGTATATTATATCTAAATCATTGTACTTGTACTTGCTTAACAGACAAGACAGTCTACTGTTTTCAAGTTTCAAGTTATAAATTTTGAAAATTTTTTTTAAAAGACAAAAGTATTTAAAATATTTACAGATGTAGCAAAATATCACCAGTCTATTTACCCTCTCAAACCAAAGAGTAGATGCTACTTAGGTGAGAGAAATACCAACATCACGAGTTGGGGTGACATCTGACATCTAGTGAACTAAACTACTTAGTCTTTAACCATGTGTGTCAAAATTTAGTCATGTGACATACTATGCAACAAGAAAAACATATGGTAGGAAAAACTCAACTTTATTAGTTAACAAGACTATTACAACGCGTGCTTCAGTTATACAAATTAAACTTTAACACTTTACAACCTCCACATCTTAAACACAAAATTGCAATGCGATGAAATCAAGGACACTGTGCAGCAAGGGCAACAACAACTTTCTAGAACCCATGAAACTCTTTAGTACCTAAAGTAGAAAACATTCAAAATTGTAAGTCAAATGCTTAGTAAGTGACAAACTTTTAGAAAAGATTTTAGGGAAAACAATTTCAAGGCATAGAGTTATTTCTTAGGCCCCATCAGTGATGAGCCCTAACTGGGTGCTCATGCCAAAATATCATAAGTATGAACATAACACTTTTGGATGCTTCATGCCAAAATATCATAAGTATGAACATAACACTTTTAGCTATTGGTGCGAGCAAACTCACACATCCCCTGCTCTACAACACTCTAATGGACACATCTCATTCCACATATTTTGGTATAGGCCGACAATTCTCGATGTATGCATTGCCTTACACTTACATGTGCAAGTGGATTTAGCTTATAGAACAATGGTACAACACCAATGATTTGAAAACAACATTTCATACAATATTTATATAAAACAAAATCTTAAACATCATGATTTTCAACAAACAATAAGCTTAAAATGGAAATACCAACTTTTTGAAAACATTTATTTTAAAGGGTCACTCACTACACAGGTTTTGGTTTCCTCCAACTCTAATTTGTCTTTCCTCAGCTTCTCGACGCTTACACAACCCTTCAAAATCTCAGTTGTGCATCTACACCTCCTATTAAATGTCCACTATGTTTGTCAGATGCAGAGCTAGAGGTCCTTCTAGGATCCTTGCAAACACTCACGAAGAAAGCTATTTACTCAAACCTAGAATCTATTATGGGCACTCTTAGATCCTAAGAAAACTCACTCCAAAAATAGTTTGATCAAGACTAATTCAATGAAGTGACTCTTAACATCAAATCTAAAAGCAAGATTTGAAAAGAAAGAAAAATAACACCAAAAGAGGTTGAATAAACACAAGCTTTTTAATATTAATCACCAAAAGGGGTTGATCTACTTTTTTAAGAGCATTACAAGCCATTTTATAGGCTAAATAGTTATATATGCATTGGGTGGAAACCCAATAGTCACACTTAAATGCTATTTAAAGAAAATACATGCATGGGGTGAAAGCCTAATAGTCATCCAAATACACTTAAATGCCTTTTTAAAAAAATAAAACCTAGCAACTTAAAACTAGATTGCATACTAATTAATTTAAAGCCAAATTATAGAAAACTAAAAATGTAGAAAAATAACTTCTCTAGAACTTTTTCCATGCCTTCCTTGATCAATTCTCATCTTGACTCATTGAACTAACAATTGTAAATTATTTTTTGCTTAAAATTATTTATCACTTCATGTGAAGTTGCTAGTTTTTGAAGGTGTAGTGGAAAAATCTCTTGAATCTTCTTTGTCTTGCTTCTAGTAATTGGAACTTCGGGTACATGCATAGGTTCCATGGTTGAATTCATATCATCTCCTTTCTTTTAGCGGATTTGTCCTCAAATTAAGGTTTTCATCTCTTACATCAAAAGGAGTTAAATCAGATACATTAAAAGTAGAACTTACATTGTAGTCACCTCAAAGGTCAAGTTTGTAAGCATTGTCATTGATCCGCTCTATAACTTGAAATGGTTCATCTCCTCTTGGATGAAGCTTAGACTTTCATTGATCCAGAAATCTTTCTTTCCTTAGATGAACCCAAACCTAATCACCGGGTTTAAAAATCAATTGTTTTCTCCCTTGTTTCTTTCTTTGGACAAGTTTTTTATTCTTCTTTTCAATTATTTCTTTGATTTCCTTATGCATGGTTTTTATGTATTCTACCATTGAAACAACTGTATCACTAGTAAACATATTAGGCGGCAAAGGCGACAAATCTAAAGGAGTTAAAGGATTAAAGTCATACACAACCTCAAAAGGTGAATAATTAGCAGTGCTATGTATCGCTCTATTGTAAGCAAACTCTACAAAAGGTAAAGTATCCTCCCAAGACTTGAGATTTTTAGAAATTAGTGTCCTAAGCAAAGAGCCCAATGTTCTATAAACTACCTCAGTTTGTCCATCAGTTTGTGGGTGACAACTTGTTGGAAAACAAAAGTTTTGTTCCCAATTTTTCCCACAAAACTTTGAAAAAATGACTTAAAAATTTAGTATCTCTATCACTAACAATGGTTTTTGGAATGTCATGCAATCTAATCACTTTTTTAAAGAAGAGATTAGCTATGTTAGTAGCATCATCCATTTTGCTACATGCAATGAAATGTGCCATCTTATTAAACCTATCAACTACAACAAAAATGTTGTCATGATGTCTCTTAGTTTTTGACAATTCAAGAACAAAATCCATGCTAATGTCAATCCAAGGTCCACTAGAAACATCCAAAGGTGTGTAAAGGCCATGTGGTTGTGTCTTAGATTTAGCTTCCTTACATTTGAAACATTGCTTGCACACCTTATTCATATCTTTTCTCATTTTTCAACCAATAAAAGTGTTCGCAACATGCCATATGTTTTAAATCCCCTAAAATGTCTCATAAGTCCTCCCCCACGAATCTCCTTCACAAGTAATTCCTGAATAGAACATTTAGGAATACACAATTTTTCTTTTCTAAAAAGCATTTCATCAAAGATAATATAATCGTGCACATTCTCTTCCTTCTAAACATTGCACACACACACACACACACACACACATATATATATATATATATCATGAAATTCAGAATTCTCAACTTATACAACTCAGTCATGTGTTTAAAACCAAGAACTTTTGTACTAAAGAAAGAAAACAATGCATACCTTCTTAACAATGCATCAACCACCACATTGTCCTTACCTTTCTTGTAGTGAATGACATATGGAGATGTCTCAATGAACTTTACCCATTTAGCATGCCTTTTGTTTAACTTGGTTTGACTTTTGAGGTGCTTTAAGCTTTCATGATCTGTGTGGATGATAAATTCTTATGGCCACAAGTAATGTTGTCAAACTTGCAAATGATTGACCTCTTTTCTTGCATTAAAACAACTCTAATCCCTATTATACTTGCATCACATTCAATCTCAAAAGATTTGTCAAAGTTAGGAAAAGCAAGACAAGGTGCAATAGTTAATTTATCTTTTAATTCATTGAATGCATTTTCTTGTTTTTCTTTCCATTCAAATTTCACATTCTTTTTCACAAGTTCATTCAAAGGTGAGGCTATGCTACTGAAATTCTTAATAAACATTCTATAAAAACTAGCCAAACCATGAAAAGATTTTACCTCAGTGGCACTGGTTGGTGTGGGCCACTCTCGAATAGCTTTTACCTTTTCTTCATCATCCTTTCCAACGATGAAACCTAAGAAATTGGTTTGTTCTAGACAAAAACTACACTTTTTGAAGTTGGCATAAAACTTTTCTTCTCTAAATTTAAGTAAAATTGTCTTGACATGCAAAATATGTTCATCCAAGCTTTTTGAGTAAACATGAATATCATCAAAGTATACAACAACAAATTTTCAAATATATTCTCTCAAAACATAATTCATTAGCCTCATAAAAGTGTTTAGTGCATTAGAAAGACCAAAGGACATAACAAGCCACTCATAAAGACCAAATTTTATTTTGAAAGCCGTTTTCCACTCATCTCCCTCATGCATTCGAATTTGATGATAACCACTTTTAAGATCAATTTTTTAAAACAAATTTGCACCATGTAATTCATCCAACATGTCATCTAATCTTGGAATAGGATGTCGATACTTTGTCGTTATTTTGTTGATGGCCCAACAATTAACACATATCCTTCATGTTCCATCTTTTTTGGGTACCAAAATTATCGAAACCGAACAAGGACTCATGCTTTCTCTCACATAACCTTTTTCCATGAGTTTTGCTACTTGCCTTTGAACTTCTCTAGCCTCGGTTGGATTAGTTCTATAGACAGCCATATTTGGAAGAGTTGTGTCCTGGGTATGAAGTCAATTTGATGTTCAATTTCTCTTAAAGGAGGTAGACCCGTTGGTGCATCTTCATGTGAAAACATGTCATTAAATTCCTGCATAAGAGACTTAAAAGTACTAGGCAAAACATCATTAGAGTTAGGTGCAACCATTAAACACATTCCTCTGCACACAAGTACAAAGTTTGGTGCTTCATTTGAAAACAAGTCTCTCATTTTCCCTTTCTTATATAACCAAGCTCACATTCTTTTTTTTTTTTTTTTCTCAAAATCACTCTTTTCTCACTCTTGATTTTCATTCACCATTTGTCCCTCTTTTTTTTTTTTTGTTTTTCTCTCTTTCTTTAAACTTGCTTTCTTCTCTCCTCCCTTGTTCTTTCTTCTTCTTTTTTCTAATTTTATTTGATCACATTGGAGTTCAAATGGAGGCAATGGAAGCAAATTAAACTTCTTTCCATTTAAAGTAAATGTGTATTTATTCAACAACCCATTGTAGGTGACCTCCCTATCATATTGTCATGGTCGCCCCAATAATATATCACCTGCATGCATTGGTACTACATCACAAAGGACTTCATCTTTATATCTCTCCAAGGTAAAAGAAATAAGAACCTTTAGAGTTTACCTTAAGTTCACCTTTGCTTGTCAACCATTGAAACTTGTATGGTTTTAAATGTAGACGAGTAGTAAGTTTAAGTATTTTTACGAAAAAAGTACTTACCACATTAGTGCAACTTCCATTATTAATCACCAAGCTACATGGAGTTCCTTCAATCAAGCATCTTGTGTGAAACAAGTTCTCCCTTTGATATCTTTGACATTTTCTTCCTTGATTTGTACGTTAAGTACTCGTCTTGCAAGTAAGGATATAGAGCTACCTCCTTCAATGTACTCATCATCATGTGCATCAGATTCTTCCTCAAGTGGTGCATCATGCTCATCACATTCGTCTTCTGAATCAATTATCCCATTTCTTATCACAATGACTTTTTTATTAACACAATCTTTGCTCATGTGTCCAATCCCTTTGCACTTTCAACATTGAATGGAACTAGACTTCTTCTTTACCTCTTTTAAAGCTTCATTTTTTTTAGCGTTGGAGCTCTCAACTTCTATTCTTTTGGCAACCACAAACTTTCCTTTTGCTTCACTCCTATGTACAAAACCATCCTTGTTCCAAACATTAGATTTTGAAAAAGTATTAGACTTAGAAGTATACCTCTTGGAATGCTCCTTTTCTTCTCTCAATTGTTCTTTAATTTTGATTACATAATGATACATATCTTCCAAGTAAATATGTGAACTTCTATCAACATGATGAGCAATTTCTCGATTCAAACCTCCAAGAAATCTAAACATGGTGTCTTCTTCTTCTTCTCGAATTTTTGCTCTTTCCATCAAATTTTCCATCTCTTGATAATATTCTATCATACTTTTTATTTCCTGCTTCAAATCTTGCAATTTAGTTTTCAAATCTCATTCATAATATTTTGGAACATACTTTTTTCTCATAGCATCTTTAAGTTCTTCCCACGTGTCGATGAGATCTTTCTCTTTCCTTCTTCCTTCGGATTTGAGACTTTGTTACCAATTTCCGGTATGACTAGTGAATTCGGCAATGACAAGTTTCATCTTCTTATTGTCACTAAATGTGTTGCAATCAAACACATGTTCTATTTTTTTTCCTATTCCAAGTATGCCTCCGCATTTGCCATTTCACACTAAATGTGTTGCAATGACAAGTTTCATCTTCTTATTGTCACTAAATGTGTTGCAATCAAACACATGTTCTATTTTTTTTCCTATTCC
>JBBPDI010072887.1:0-16091 GCA_037974545.1 Cucumis variabilis | reverse complement strand
TGTTTTAAGTTTTTATGCATGTTAATCACTAAACTTGTTTAGTTACAATTAGAGTAAAATCTGATCCTTATTCCGCTGCACATGTTTATCGTTTCATCAAAGGGAATACAAAGCAGACAATTTTGGGTGGAGAATGGACGATTCACTCAATGAACGTAGAGGATGAAAGCAGGAACTTGTAGTTTTGGAAGGGATGAATACTGAGAAGGCTGGATACGATTTTGGGTGGAGAAGGGATGATTCACGTGACGACCGGATTGGGTTTTAAAAAAGTGAAAAAATCCTTATAATTGGAACGCTGCTGTACGTTTTGGGAAATAATTTTTAAGATATTTCTTGACGTTTTTAAAACGTCAAGAACAAATTAGAAATTTTTTGACGTTTTTAAAAACATCAACAATTTTTTAGAATGATCTTGACGTTTTAAAAACGTCAAGAATTTTTTATAACTTTCTTGATGTTTTTAAAAACGTCAAGGTTTTTTTTAGAATTATCTTGACATTTTAAAAACGTCAAGAATTTTTTATAAATTTCTTGACGTTTTTAAAACGTCGAGGAAAACTATATATTATTGACGTTTAAAAAACGTCAAGAATGTCGAATTCATAAACATTCTTGACGTTTTAAGAACGTCAAAAAATTAATAGATATTTCTTTATGTTTAAAAAACGTCAAGAAAAATATATCTTACTTGACGTTTAATAAACGTCAAGAAAGTTGAAAATTGGCCTTTCATATAAATTTTCGACGTTTTTTATTTGAAATCATATCTTTCTTGACTGTTTTTTCAAAAACGTCAAGAAAGGAAAATTGCAACCGTCAAGAAAGGAAAATTGCAACCGTCAAGAGAGTCTGTTTTTGTAGTAGTGAGATGTCAAGCGATCAACACGAAAGATAGATGAAAACTTTAAAGGTAAAACCATTTTATGAGAAAAACAAAAACGATGAGATTCACAGTTGTGTCCCATCATGCACGAATAGGAAGTTGTCTGTTGACATCAATACAGAAGGTTCCTTGACAGTAAAGCCAAGAGTTATTATATTCACCAATTCTATAAATAAAGAAGGTGAACCAATCCTTCATGAGAATATGAGCTGCTGAATATGTGAAAATCCTTATCGCAAGAGCTTAAACTGCATGATGCTCCTAGCTCACAAGAGCTTAAAAGGTGAATGACAAAAAAAAATTGAACTACATGACTTGATCCCTATATTATAAAAGGTATGTAGGCAGCTTATAGGAAACTTTAAATTCAGTCCAGTAAAGAAAAAAAAACTTGAACTACATCATGGCTTGATTCTTTTCTTCAAAGGGTGTTCATCTTTATTAAGGAATCACAACAAATTGGGGGTAAATCCCTAAATCCAAGATGTTTATCCCTAGTAATTATGTGATGCAATAAATTGAAGATGTAAACTAATTTGTACAAGACTATGTACAAGTTGAGTGCATGAAAAAAAAATGAGCCTCAATGAAATTGAAAACATAAATTGGCCAATTCTGATAATGCCATATATTTTCATTATAACCGTTGGATCAAGTTAATTATTTTGGTTCAATTAAATATTCTCTACTTGGGCTAAGTTCAGTTGAGCCAAAAAAATAAGCTTAATTGAGCCCAAAAGATAAATATGACCCAAATCCATGTGGTTGAGTCCATGGGTCTGATCCATGGACCAACCAGGCTCAGGCCCATAAAGCCCACCAGAGAACTCTATAAATAGAGGAGTTCTTCTCATTTGTAAAGGTTGAAAATTTTTTACTCCAGAATGTCTAGAGAGAATTCTTCAAAGAGTTAGAAGACTCCCTAAATCCTGAAGTAGATCATCCTCGAAGATTGAAGCTCCTTTGAAGATACAAGCTTTCTTCCAAGACTCCAACTTCAAGAACATCATGTGCTCCGCTTCCTCAAATCAAGCGTAAGCATTCAATCGAGAGAGAATTAGAAGATCAAATTCTAAATATCGAACCACATCGCATCAAATCAACAAAAATGCATCAACACTAGTTTAACTCCACGAATCAAATTTCTTCGAAAATCTTATGCAAACAATTACATTAAAACATAGTTTATAAGCTTATAGATAAAGAAATAGAAAAAAAAATTAACAATCCAAGCTAGAAAGTACACCCTAGCCTTTCATCAACATGATTTTTGCTTGATTACACAAATAAAATGAAATTAGACCTAAAAACTAATGTTGTAGATGGATAAAGGATGGAAAAATAAAGAAAATAATGATTGGTCATATACCTAAAATGACTGCTCATATAAAAAAATATGACCTAAAAACCGAGCTAAGGATTTGTATTCCGCACGACGCTGTAAAAAAATGGATCTTGCACTCCTTTTAGTGGAAATTTTGTAATTTTTGGGTCTTTCAGCATAAATACTTCCAGTAGGGCTCTGAATTGGTCCATTTTAGCTTAATTTCTTTGTAATGCTTGATGCTACTTCTTTGATGTTTGAAACCTATAAAATAGTCAAATAAACACAAAAAATATAGAAACAACCTCGAATTAAGCGGAGCTAGATAACACATTTTCGATGCTATCAATCTCTTAGGCTACAATTTTATGTTTCTATCGTGTATAACACTAACATTAAATTCAAGGAAAATTAGAGAGATGATTTTGTATAGAAGAGTTGTTGTAATTGACAAAACTGTTAAAATGTTTACAAATTTTCAAACTTCTATCAGTTTCTATTCGTGATAGATATAAATTTTGTTCATTTCATAATTTGCAATAAATGTAATTTTTATATTGGTTTAAAGATAATTTAGTTGTAAGAAAGGGGAAAATTTTAGAACTTATAAATTCAACTATTGGAATTGAATCACGACAAAATTCTCCACTTCAATTATCTAAAAATTTAATATTATGATCAAATGATTCAAAGTGTAATTATGTAGATGTGTTTAATTTAGTGGAAGAAAGGGTTAATTTATTATTTCCCTCAAACTTTTTAAGCGTGATTAACTTTTGAAATATACATTCCTTTTCATCCCCACCTTTATTTTATCTCATTTTATTTTATTTAAATGCATTGGTTTTCTATTTCTAAGTTGAAAGAAGTTCCCACGTCCTTAACTTTATAATGATACTTTTTACTTTATATACTCTTAAATTATTTTAATAAAAACATAATCAAAATGATTAAAGATTTGTATTTTTAATATGGTAATAGTACTATACATTTAAGTAATTAATTTAATAATGAATAAATATTTGTATGATGGTAAAGTTTAAGGTTACGAGTTATAATTTTGATGAAGTTTTGCTTGACTCATATACGTGTGGAAGGATCGTGTCTTATTGTCAACAATGTCTAGAGGCAGTAACAATCTTTTCAAACTGTAAGCTGGTAGAAATGTTGAATGGGTATCGCTTTTGAAGGTTTGACATATAATGGAGAATATTTTGACTAAATGTCTCATTTTCTAAAAAAAATATCAGTTTCGTTTTGTTTAGAGGAAGTGAAATTCCATCATTCAGAGGGTGGCCAAGCATAGTGCATCTAATGTTAAATTTTGTTGGACATTTAATTTTTCTATTTGACTTCTTTTATATTGTAAGAATGATTCGTTAAACTTTTGCTTGTCAACTTTGCACGTAAAGTAATTGATTGGTTTTGCTATTTTTTTTAAAAAAAAATTATACTAATCATTAAAGATATTAAGATGTATGACTAACATAATAAATTATTACAAAAAATCATATAAAAACATGACATTTTATGAATTATTGAGAGCAAAATATAGAAAAGTAAAAATATTATAAGGCCAAAACAAATCTGAATCAATTTATATACAAATGTGTTAGCGTCAAAGACGTATGTAGTTCAAATTATTTATTATTATCTTGTTAGAAAAACAAAAAACAAAAAGTTAAAGGAATCGATCAACTTCTAGTGTTATTAAAAGGGTAAATGAGTTGGTATTTTCGATTCTATCCCAGTAAAAAATACTTTTAAGTACTATTATATTATTTGTAATGAAATCCTTCATATTGTAAAGATTGTGGGGAAAATTGAGGTGAGTGGTATAAAGCTTAAAGAAAGTGTTTTTGTCATATGAGGTAGAGAGCGATTTTTTTTTTTTTTCTAATTAAAACATCTTTCACTTGGTGGAGAAGGTTCTCTAATTTTTAAGTTTTTAAGTAAAATTCTGTGTTTCTTGATATTTAAAAAACTTTTATTTTAGTTTTGTCATTTTTCTTCTTCTTCTTCTTCCTGTGATTGAAGTGATTTATTATATTTAAAATTTAATATAGATTAGAAGTCAAATTTTGGATAGTGGTAACTTACACTTGACCTTTTTATACTGACACTAGCATGAAATGTTTGTTTAGAGAGAAGAATAATGTATCTTAAGAAACAAAAAAGGTAAATTATGTGGTGCTTGTAACACACTTTGATGCGAGTAAAAAAATGTGGAAGCTAGAAAGAGTTTATAAGGACTAAAGTTACCTCATATGATGTATTTATAGTGAAAGTTGACCTAGAGTCATGTTCTCTAAGGTTTTCGAATCACCTTAAAATAATTATATGACCAATCAGACATAAGAATATTTTTTTGTTGAAGTTAACTTTGGCCTCGACCTTTGCATAGCATCTTCCCTGCATTATATATCTTGAGCTTAAAGTGTTACTTCGGGTCTAGATATAGTAAACATGGTTTATTGGACATTTGACAAAGGTTGCCTCGACCTAGGTTGAGGCTACCTAAACCAGTCACATTTTTCTAGGCCCATTTTCGTCTTTAATTATAACTTTGACCTATATCATGTTTTTTCCTTTTATTTTATCATAATTTCTAAATGTCAAATGTATCCTTCGGCCAAAATCATTAACAACAGAGTATATTATAAAATTATAAATTTTTTATTTTGTATCTAACTGGTTGATTGTGTATTAGATGGAGGTTTATAGGGTTATTATGTTAGACACAAAAATAAGTATTCAAAAGATGTATTGAAAAGTTTTAAAATTGAAAGAATTTAGTAGATCGATTTTAGAGATAGAGAGTAAAATTGGAGTGGATAGAAATTGTATAGACAAAACTCGTAAATTTAGCGATAACTGTTTATTCGATTGGTTCTAATAAACATAAAAGGAAAAGATCTTTATTTGATTGTGAGGTCCAAAAAAAGACGGAAAATGTTAATGGCCTACGCACCATTATTGATTGGTGAAAAGTGGAGAGTAAAGACGAAAAAAAGTAGCAGGTGGCAACCATGACGTTTTAACCCGAAATTGAATATATATATATATATATATATATATATTATAATTAATTATTTTTGTCTTTTATTTACTTGACTTGACTCCACCCGACTACACAAGGACGTCAATCAACACCTTCAATCGTTTTTCACTTGTAGAGCTCAAGGTTTGAATTTATCACTAAGGTCTGAAAAGTCTTATTCAACTCAACTCTTCGTCAACACTTTTAAATATTATCCAGATAAAAAGTTATTTTGAATTATTATCAAACATTAAAATTTGGAATCTTTTAAAAAATAAAACCAAAATGGAAAAAGCCTACCGACTCACAATAAAAAGTTTTAAAAATACACTCAATTAATTGACATCCGACATGCGTAATATATTTGAAAAACCATTATTAAATATTTAGAAAATGATCGTTGAAAAACCATTATTAAATATTTAGAAAATGATCGTTTAGGATTCGCTCGTCTAAATCTGAACTATTTTTTAATAATTTTTTTGTACCCATTTAGATTGATGGTTTAAATTTGGTAGTAAAATTTAAACGATTTTTTAAAAGACTTTGGTATAGGATGGTTTAAATTTGACTATTTTTTAGACGATCGTTTAGATTTGATTTTTATTTTTTAAAGATTTATACGATAGTTTAACTTTGATTATTATCGTTTAGATTTAATAGTTTTAATTTGGAAAGCCAAATCTAAACAAATTTCTTAAAGATCTTTTTTCACGATCTTTTTATATTTGTCAGTGATCTAAAAAACCAAATAATCGTTTAAAAAAAATTAAATAATATTGTATATTTGGTACATTATCTTCAACAAAATAACAATTTAAAAAAAATAAAAGAAAAATTGTAGAAGAAGAGAAAAGGAAATAGAAAAAAGAAAAAAATTACAAAAAATAAGAAGAAAGACGATAAATATAAAGAATACCGTTGAAGATCATAAAAAAGAGAATAGAGAATGAGGTGATAAAAATGGAAAGAAGAGAAAGAATTGGAATTGAAAGATCGTTGTAAACTAATAGAAGCAAATATGGAAATTTGAAAGAATAATAAGCTTTAATGAGCTTTTCTTAAATTGTTCAATGAACTGTAAATATTTTACAGCTTTGTTCTATTTATGAAAATCAATCTTAGAATTTTATCTAAAAATAACTTAATTTTTAAATGAAATATTTAAAAATATATTCCAAACACTAGTTAATTCTTTTAATAATAGATTTACCTTAAAGTGATGAGTTCTACATGAATTATAGTATTGCAATTTGACATAGACTTTTGTATTCATTTAGCTAATTCTTTAAAATGTAAATATAACAACAAAAAAAAAAAGAAAGAAAAGTTAAAGGCTGTATTGGATGGTGAGGTTTTTGACTTTTAGACGAATTGCTTGTAAAATTATTTAAGAGATACGTCAGCTACTCGAACCTAAAATAATGAAGATTTTTAATTAAACTACTTGTTGCCTCAAGATTTGTACTACACTTAAAGCTAACTTGCTTAATCTATACTAACTCTATTTTGTAATAAATAATTATTAACTGCAATTAACTCTACCTCATTTTTAATTAAAAAACATTGTTGACGTAATTTATAATAAAAGAAAACAAATCAAGAATATACCATATTATTAGAAAATAAAATACAAACTGTGTCTCAAAAGCAAACTCAGACGACTACCACAGCCGCCCCTTGCTTTGCCCTTTACTTTTACCTTTTTCATCTTTTTATTTTGGACCAAAAAAATCTGATTACTATCCTACCATCATTAGATTCAATATCGGCATAACAACATTTTTTTAAAAAAAATTACAACTATAACAAAATATATCACTCTTAAACTAGTATATCAATTATAATAGAAATCTATCATTGATTTGATAATCTATTATTAATATACTTAGATTTTGGTTTATCGACAATAATTATCTCGTTGTATTTACAATTTTTAAAAATTGTTGTTGTACACTTGATTATTATCCATAAAATAGTTATTCATTATAATTTTTCTCTATTCAAACTTCTAAATAACAAAATACATTTTTTGAAAAATAAAAGATCCCTTCTTAAAATTGTACTCCATGAATTTGGACAGTTCTTTCTGATCTTATTGACTAGTTATGGGAATTGAAATATCAACTCATAACTTTAGGATACAACTTTAATATAAAGTACGTTTTTAATTCTCTATTTTTAAGTTTAATGTAATGGTTGAGTCTATAGTATTAATATTCATAAAATAAAGTTTATAATATTAATACATCTTTTCAACCGAATATATAATTTGTTGAGTATAATGGATGATATAATATTTTTTTAATTTCGTTCTTGCTAATTTGAATGAAACTTGATGGATAAGACACCCAGTATTATTTCAATCATGGATGAGTTATTCAACCTTTCACTTTCGTATTATTTAAACAAAAAAAACTTAAAAGATTCATCTATAAGATTTTTGCTTCAATGTTAAACAAAATGTAAGAATTGTTTAGTTTGATAGTATGAGGTTCCATCTCAAAAATAATTAGCATGAGTCCCCTTGATTTTTTCAATGTGAGATTCCTTAACATCTCCAATATGCCCCCTCAAGATGGTGCATCTTCAAGTTCACCTATCTTCAATAGAATACTAGGCTCTGATACCATATTTAGTTTGATAGTATGGGGTTCCATCTCAAAACTAATTGACAATGAAAGAAGTAGTCCATTTACCTTATATGGAGTATGAGTCCCCTTGGTTTTTTCAATGTGAGACTCCTTAACATCTCCAATAAAGATAAGGTATTTTCAAACATTTGAAACATTGATCAATAGTAGATACCACAATTTAAAGTTGGTTTTGATAACCAAAATGTAGTAATAAATTGGCTTTTTTACCCCTTTTTTCAACTATTGTATATATGATTCATCAAACTTTTTAAACCTTTGTAATGCATTAAACTATGACATATTGACTTGAAAGAGTTGTCAAGCTATATGAACTAATGGTTGGAATACATGTTTTTTTCCTATCATTCTTGCTTATTTCATCCTTCCTTCTTGTCCATTTAGCAACAATTTTGTTTCTAATAACTTAAGACTTTTATCGCAAGTTAAATCAATTTGGGGTAATACACTTTTAATTTATTTCAAATTTTAATTGAAGCCCAGTTGAGTGAAGTTCAAATTTCATCGTTCATACTTTATTCAAGGCAAGCATCTTGAGTTGAAGTTAAAATTTGCTCTAAATTCAAATTTGAATTGGGTAGTGCACATTCTACTAAAATTTAAATGAGAGTTTATGTAAAAAATACAAAACCAGTGACCTAAATTCACGTTTTAATAAGTTGACATAAATAATGTGTATGTCAAACATACACAAAATTTAAGTCATGTCATCTACCAAATTCATAGTTTGATTAAATCGACATATCAAATAGGGTCAAAACCCAATAACATACAACTTGTCCTTTTCACTCATACTTTATATATTTTTTTTGGACTCAACCAATCATGCATGTACATACATCTTGATGAAGGAAAAATTTTAAATCAATAAAAATTTGTCATATCATTGACCAAGCTATTGTAAAATTACAAATAATTAAATTTAGAACTAATTAAAAGTTGACATGTATCATTAATTGAAAGTAAATATATAAATTAGCAAAGAATGATCATGTCATGTGTTTTCATCTTGACTGTTCGATTAAACTAATTATTTTATTCTAATTAAATATTAAGATTTAAGTTGAAGTCCAATTGACCCTAAAAATAAGTTTAATGTAACTTAAATGCTAAATAATACCAAAATCCAATTATAGCTAGGTCAAGGGTTAGGTTCACGAACCAACCGAACCCATGCTCACATATCTTCTCATAAAAACTCTATAAATAGAAAAGTTCTTGATTACAAATCAAAAAAATTTCACTCTAGAAGGCCTAGAGATAATTCTCTCAACAATTAAAAGGTCACTCTCTAACTTCTTAAGTTGACCACACTTAAATATTAAACGTCGACTTCATCAAGAACATCATAAGTTCCACCTCCTCAAATGAAGTGTACGTATTCAACTGAATGAGAATCAACCAGCATAAACAGAAGTTCAATTCCATAAAATATGTTTATCCGAAAAGCTGATACGAACATGAAGAAAACTAATACTCACTAGCAATTTTCTTTAAACTCTGGGATAGGAATTAAAATTTCTTCCTTCCTATATTGACTTTTTTTTCTTCTATAAAAATTCTCCAATTTATTAAATATTATTTCAATCTACAAAATAACAAACATAAATATATTTATTTAATTTTCTTTTAGTTACAAACATAATAATTAGATTCAAATAATTAAATATATAACAACTTTTTAAAAAAATTACAAACATTGCAAAATCTGTCAAAGTCTATTAGTGATAGACCATGTTGCAAATATTATTTATTACTTATAAACTATAAGAGCCTTCAAGTGATAGAAATTCATAAATTTTACTATATTTGTAATTTTTTAAAAGGTTGTTATATGCTTTATTATTTTTCTTAAATTGTGCACATTATAATTAAAAAGATTTAGAAAAATCACTTACTTTATACATGATTACTAATGTTCTAAGATTTCATTTATTATTTTAATTAAGATTTGGTGTTTTTAGAACTATTTTAACTTTCACATCACTATTAAATATAATTGATTTTCGAAAATATATAATAAATATTACCTTAATTATATTATACCAAATTTATTATCTATTTTATAACTTTCATAATTATTATAATAAATAATTCACAATTATATTTGCATTTATTATTAGGATATCATTTATTATAGATTTACTTTTAATATGGTATTAACTTGAAGCTAATATGGTAATATTATATTTAATAATTTTAATAAATTCATTTTATTCAATTTCATCCTCAACTTAATATCAAATTTTCATAAACCTACTTTCCGACGTCGTCCACCGCTACAATTTTCTCCGATCGGTTTTTTCGTTTGGTGTTATGATTTTGTTCTTCTCCTTTCCATTTTCTTCAAGTATATTCGGTAAGTCTGAAATTTTTTGTTCATATTTCTTTATCCTTCCTATTTATGTAAACTTTGCCATGTATATTTCATGTGTAATTTCCACTCAAGAGTCCGTAAACTAAAAGTTTGGTGAGTTCAATATTCCGATCATCTTCTTCGTTTTTTTTTGTTTCTTAAATGTTCCATCAATAATACATACTATTATATACTACTATATAATATAATTCTCTTCAGTGATATATTATATATATACACTTACATATTTTTAATAATACATAAGTTGTGACACATACTATTATATCATTAATTGTTAGTGCATATTCGTTTCATTAAACTTATTTCTTTTCTTATTTTTATTTCTTAAATGTGCCGTCAACAATATATTATGATGATTTTTCAATGATTGTGACAACTACATTAGTTATAGTGTTTTCGAAATATTAGCGAATGAACATATGTCTTTTCAAGACTTGTACAATAATCTTCTATCCAAAGTTACCTAGTTATATTGATATATACTTCTATTCCTTCCATTGCATATTTGTTTCATTATTATTATATACCACTCCTTATTTAAGACAATTTTGTGTTGTGACCTATATATACACCTATTATATTTAAAATAATATGTAAGCAGTAATACATATAGTTCTATTATTTCTTGTTAAGTATGGCTAAAATTGTTGAATTAATATTATGATAGTTATTTCCTTCAACTAATTGTTTTATGTTATTAATTTTATTTCTTAAATTATGTAATATAGTATACAACATATAATGAACTTATTTTTAAAGTTTCTGAACTCTAGACCATTTATTAGTTTTTAGGATTATGGTGCAGCGTACGAACGTACAACATAAAAAATATCATATAGTTTACAGTATATATCATATATCATTAAGCATTAAGCATTAAGCATTACACACATAATATATAATTAAGCAACACACACGTAATATTTCATATACGTTACAGTATATATTAAATTTCATTAAGCATTAAACATTAAGTATCACACACAAAATATATCTTTAAGCGACAGACACATAGTATATCATATATTATACAGTATATATAAAATATCATTAGCAATACATTTTCCTAATTGTATTGATGCAAATTTGTACTTTCACATAATGTAAAATTTGTTACAAAATTAAAATACAATGTAAAATATGCACATACATTGTTATTTAATATTATGTTAAATATATAAAGTATATAATGATCTATTTAAATCGAAAACAGTTTCAGACATTATATGAAATCAATGCAAATTTGATGAAATATAATAAGTATGTATCAGAAATTATTAATTACGTGGAATATATGAAAAATAATCCAAAACGAAAGAAAGAATGGACGAAGAGAGAGATTGGAAAGTGCGAGAGAGATCGGGAGAGAAGAGAGAGATTGGAAAGTGCGAGAGAGATCGGGAGGGAAGAATCTTTTAACAAAATCACCAAAAGAAAAATAATTAAAGAATAATTTTGATTATAATATTACCATAATAGAATTAATCATATACCATATTTACACAGGATATCTAATAAATGTAAATCTGAATCCTGGTTCACTTTTCTTATTTCATTTTTCTACTTTTTTAATATATTATTAATAATAAAGATGGATAAATTAGTCATTTGAGTTCTATATTTGTGTAAAATACAAGCTCGAATTCATGATATATCTTTGATATTAGGCCTTATAAATTAAAACCTCTTATAATTATCTATTTATTTTTGGGCTGTCAAGAAAAATAAAAAATTATGAGTTTTACTTTGAAAAAATAGCAAAAATAATTTTGAATTGTTAAAATAGCAAAACATAAAAATTAAAAAAATAAATAAATGAAATAATCCCTCAAATGCCCCTATCTAATATGAAAAGTAAAATTATTCACTTAAACCTCAAATACACTGTAATTGAAATAACATATGCTACATAAAAATTTCTCTCGAAAAACATAAAGATTAGAAAAGTTGTCATTAATGGGAAACTCAAACTCATACCTGCAAAATTTAAAATCTATTTCAAGGTCCAAAAGATGCAGTTCATTTGAAATGAGTAATTGCAAAATTGAGACACATTCAATCCAAGAGTTTGACTCTACACTTGTGGAATAGCCATAACCGAAAGCTTCAAGTTGAAAATGGAAGCATTGTTGATATTATAATAAATATGAAATCATGAAATTATACCATAGAATTCAAAACTTATATACATCTTCTTAGCAAGATACGCATCGGTGAGTTTGTCCACTCAAATCGATGAGTTCTTTATACATTCGAGATTCATTTGAACTCTTCTCTTTTGTTTGCAAGAAAAAATTTCTCTCTCTCACTGTGTTTGCCTCTTGTCAGTTGCCCCCCTCTCTCAATCTCATTCTTTTCTTTTCTCTAATAAAACCTAAAAGAAGAAGATTCCAATAATTGCAAAAATGCCATTGAGGAACAATTGAAAATCTTTTAGCAATTTTTTAGGGAAAATATTATTAAACATAAGTCTTATGAATTAAATAAATAAATGTTAATTAATTTAATTTAAATACTAAAAATTTGATTTTTTTATGAATTATAGACATATATTTAGGAGATATTGGAGAAATCTTGTCAATCTCGAAAATATCATAATTTAGTTAATATTTTCCAAAACCGATTTAGTTTGCAAATACTCTGTATATGTGACGGTATGATATCTGGTCTCGTTATTTATATCATGTAAATACACAATATCTGTAAAACACGTATTATTCTATATAAAGGGGTATAACACGTATTATACTTATTGATTTAGATATGCATAAGAATGATGATTGGAAATAAAA
The DNA here is from genome assembly GCA_037974545.1 of Cucumis variabilis. Lineage (NCBI taxonomy): Eukaryota > Viridiplantae > Streptophyta > Magnoliopsida > Cucurbitales > Cucurbitaceae > Cucumis > Cucumis variabilis. Next base: position 3,018 of record JBBPDI010072887.1, on the reverse strand, counting down.
TGTCACATACAAAATAAAACATCTATTAAAATAAATATGAATATTAACGTAATTAAAAAACACAACGTGAAAAAATAATTATTCGATACAAGAGGCACAATAAATTATTTTTTAAAAATAAAAATCAACTAAAATAATTGTATACTCATAATTAGCACGATTGTAGAGATGATAAAACTTTATTTTAAAATTATTATTAACCATACGTACTATGTATTAAATTATAAATAACTTGAAATATAAATAATACGAAAATGCTTAATTTCTGCTTGCCATTGTTTTAGGAATATAATGTAGTATTTGAAATCAAAATATTATGAAATATAATGATTCGAGAATGATTGAAATTCTCATAACCATTCTTTTTATTAATCATACGTAATATGTATTATCTAGTAATTTTGTTTAAAATATAAATCATATGAAAATACTGATTTAGTGATTGTCATTGTTTTAGGGATTAGATTTATTAATATTCAAATTCAAAATATTATGAAATCTAATAATGAAAAATGGTTAAAAATATTTTAGCAATTCTTTAGAGGAAATCTTTATTAAATATAAGTTTTATGAATTAGATAAATAAATATTAATTAATTTGGTTTAAATATTAAAAATCTAAAAAATTGTTATGAATTATAGGAATATATTTAAAGGATATTGAAAATCTTATCAATCTCGTAAATATCATAAATTAGTTAATATTTTCCAAAGCTTATGGTAGACTGTGATATTTGGTAAATACACTGTATAGGTAAAACACTTATTATCCTACCTGGATATAAACGAGTAAAAGAAATCCAAAAAATTGTGTATCTAAATTGGGCCAAAATTCTTAATATTTTGGATATTTAACTCATATAGCCTAAATTGCTATATGATATTACATGAAAGACCTAACTTTCTAATAATTTTCATAAAAGGCTTAAATGGGCCAATATATTTCATAAATATAGGCCCAAATTACTTCTTTGTCCATTTTATAATATTGGATTATTTTATTATTATTTTTAAAAAAGGAATGAATCGCGGGTTGTATAATTTTGGAAAGTATTGAAAAACTTTAATACTTTTAATATACCAAAACTACAATACTTTTCATATATGGTTTTGGAAAGTATTGGAAAGCTTTAATCCATTTTATTCGCCGAAGACAAAAACGATAAGAAGAGATTTATTGACAGAAAGTTTGAAGATGAAGAAGACATTCGACAGCCGACCACTGTGAAGAAATATCGCTCGAAACTTTGAAGAAATTTCGAGGTTAGTTTTGTTAAATAATACATTAGGTATACTAGGTATATTGAAGATATTCAGATTATTAGGCAAAGAAACTATAATTTAGAATGTGGTAGATTCTAGGTATATTACATATATACATATATTCAAGATATTAGACGGAAACTGCAATACTGACCATCCTGACACCAAAATATTACAACTATATATTATTAAATAGTATAATTGTAAATAAGATATGATATATCTATAATAAAACATCAAATAAAACTATTATATCTTACGGGTAATTTAAAAAACTAATATAAATGTAAATAAGCTGTGGTATATATATAATAAATCACATATACAACCTATTATATTTTGCGGTAATATTATAAAACTAGTATAAACATGAATAAGATGTGGTGTATATGTAATAAATCACGTATACAAACTATTATATATTATGATATATTATAAAACTAGTATGTAAATAATATGTGGTATATATATAATAAATCACATCAGAAAACGATTAAAACTTATGGGTATATCGTAAAATTAGACTATATATAGACATATGATATACTATCACTGTTCTAATAACGTAGTTACGGTATTTCATAATTTAATATTAGTCGGGTAAAAGAACAAAGTACTTACTGTAGAAATTTTATTAGTTTCGCATGATGAAAATAATGGCTGTCGGCGACTTGTGAAAATAGGGTAAAAAGATACTAATAGAAAAAAGATACTAATAGAAAGAAGATGATGATTACAGTTATTAAAAAATTTAATAAAATTTTGGCTACCGACGACTTATGAAAATAGGGTAATTAGAAATTAGAAATTTATTAATGAAATTTTAATAGCTCTCTATGATGGAAAATAATGGCTGCCAACGATTTGTAAAAATAGGATAAAAAGATAGTGATGAAAAGAAGATGATAATTAAGGTTATTACAAAATTTAATAAAATTTTCTATATTAGAATATATTTTTATTTATACTTAATTGAAAATATACTTCAAAATTATTACCATATTAATTATACGGTTATAGAAATAATATTAAATTGAATTAATATTTAATAAGAAAATAATTCAAATATTATTATAAATAAAATATCTAATTAATAATAATAATATCTAATTAATAAAGATTGTATTGTTATTATTGTCTAAAAAATATTATCTTTCATACTTAATAAAATAAATTTTTGTGAAATTTGGTATTCAAATTTTGCCAACTCACTCACGGTTATCTCTTTATTTTTTAACTAGGCCCATGGGCCTCATGGATCCACCACTATCAATCCAGCCCAGCCCAAAATCATTCCTTTTCTTGGAGACCGGAAAAAATAAGCAAAAACAACAATGGATAAGCCGGACAAGTCATCAGAAATGGCGAACGGTCAGTAGGCTCTCAACGCTGATGGAATTCCTTTCGAGCTGTGGTTCTTCTTCTTCCTCACCGTATTTCGCTTTCTTCAATTTCCATCAACAAAATAGTCTCACTTCTCGCGCCACTGTAAAGGTACTCCTCTTTTCATCTCTTTGTTTAAACAATCACCAATTTCATTTGCCGTCACTAATAATGCACAATCTTTATTCTGCCGTTGAATCTCGCGTTAACAATTGAGAATTGGCATTCACAGTTGCAGGTATTGCAATGGAATTCTTCTGCTGTTGGTATTGGTCGATCAATTAGTCTTAGTACCGATGGACGGGAGAGAATTTGGAGTTGTAATTGTGGACCGAGACGTGGTTCGTCGCTTCCGCTGCTATGGAGTTCTCA